>JABUQX010047240.1:32500-35000 GCA_015478945.1 Trachelipus rathkii
AGTTGTAATTATAAGTTAGGGGGTAACAATAACTATTTGAAAAGTTAAGTAATCAAGATTTTATAACTTACCTATACAAGATAAATCATTGAATGTAAGGAAAAAAATAGTAGAAATAATATTTAAAAAATTTTAGTAAATGATCAAATTCAGTATAGGTCCCGTGTTAAAATTAATAAATTTTCTTTTGTTGTTAACGACATTGTAAGTTTCTGAAATTTATGAAAATTTAGTACCTAAATTCAGATAAGGAATTGGTTAACATTTTCAACATTTATTTTGCATCAATGTTTACTGTCCAAAGATTAGAATAGATAATAGTTTGGAGACTAATAGTTTTGGTATACATATAGTAAATAGAGTCCAAAGACTTTACTAGATCATATTGACCCAAGTAAAGCTGCAGGTCCTGATGGTATATATGGTAGAATTCTGAAGGAGGGAAGTACCAGCATTGCAAAGGCACTTTATTTGATTTTAAATGATTTATAACAGTTAGTGAGGTAGCTACCAGAGGACTGGAAAACAGCCTACATTGTGACTATCTATAAGAAAGGAAATAAGGAATATGTGGGATATTATTGGCCAGTTAGCTTAACATTTCTGGTTGTAAAAATGTTGAAAAAGTTACTGAAAGGTCATATAAAGAAATATTTGAATCAGGGCTGTAGCCAGAATTTTTGTTTTTTTTTTTGGGTGGGGTGAGAAATTATATAATATATATATATATATATATATATATACTTTATTAATAATATATATATATATATTATAATATACTTTATATATGTTAGTTTATTATATATATATATATAGGATTATTATATTGTTATATGTTTTATATATAACTATTTATTATATATTTTATTATATATATATATTAGTATAATATCAATATAGTATTATAGTAATACTTATATTTATTATTATGATAGTATATATAATATATATATGTATTATATATATATATATATATATATATATATATATATATATATATATATATATATATATATATATATATATATATATATATATATTATATATTTATATATATAATATATTATATATATATATCTAATATATATATATATTATATATATATATATATATATTATATATATATATATATATATCCTATAATATAGCCTATATACTTGAATAGTAGGGAATTAAATAATTTATCATTGTAATTTCAAAATACCAAAAATTATATTTTATACATAAGAAAGGTCTCATTCTCGGTCTCTTACCAGCAAAATGATTTACAATTCTGTACTTTTAAATTGTGCAGCTATGATGAACACACATTAAAGCCAGTTATGTTAAGTCTTACCTCGCCTGTAGAATTGAGAAAGTATGTCTTAAGACTTTTCAAATTAGAGAAATATCTTTCTAGAGTTCACTTTGCAAGTAAGAAAGATGCTAAAATTCATATCAATTGAAATGTGACTATATAGATCAAATTTTTTTTTAAAATTCGCTAAATTTTTAATAGATATTGATGGAATCACTTTAAAAAGATTGGTAAACATGGATCTATGGCTCAAGAACTTGCTCTTTAACTGGTTTGAAAAATCATCAAGAAATTAGATTGCAATTTCTTTAGTTTTTTTTTCTTTCATTTTATATTGATTCTGAGAGGGGGCATTCTCATTTCTTCATTAATAGAAAGCAGAATTGTTACAACTTTCAAAATGGTTGAAAAATTTTCATAGATTTTCGACAAAAATGTTTGAAAACAAGCATCCCATTTGAGTAAGAGCAGCCGTTGTCACTAATGATGGAGTGTAATGTAAGAGTGGAAGAGTGAAGGAGAATAAAGAATAAACTTACAGCCAATTCACTGATGATTACAAATTTCAAAATATATGAGGTATTTGAAGAAGGTTCAATATATCACTTCATCTCAAGCTTCTCTATAGTTTCAACAATTGCTTTGAAAACTTCTTTAAATTTAAAAATCTATTGTAATTTTCCACCCACCTTGTTTTTCACATTTGCGTTAGTTTTGTCCATTCTGTCTGGGAAAATCTTTCCTATTTTTCTTTATTAAAATCGTTTTCCTTCTTGGTGGCCTAAAATAGTGACTGGTTGTTTTCAATGTATCAGTAGTTTATAATGTATTGTATTCCATATGAATGTGAACAGCAAATATAAATCCAATCCTGCTTTATAGGTATATATACCTATATATATTTTCAAAGGTTTGAATACCTCAAAACTTTTCTTCATTGATATGGCACCATCATATCATTGTCCTATCAGTCATGGATTTATTTCAACCTTCATAGTATTGTTTCAACTAGAGATTCTCTTTTTATGCTTTCAACAGGCACCAAACCTAGAAAATCTTCACAAACAACAAATATGTTTACCTTATTTCTATAAATATATACTTTTCATTTGTTTTGACTATTTTTATAAATTATTAAAATTACGAGACTCAATTCATCAAATATTTTTGATAGTTTAAAAAAAATTTTTTCTTTTTTTTTTG
>JABUQX010047240.1:40000-47500 GCA_015478945.1 Trachelipus rathkii
TCGTAAAGGTGTTGAGCTTTTCAGTACCAGTTTGGAGAATTGTTTAGCAAAAAACTAGGTAAAGTTGGGGGTGGTGGGCTAAATCTAGATACAAATAATAGCAATGGTAACTATAATAGTGGGGAGATAAATAAAGATAGTGTTGTTACAGGTTCAAATAATGATGATGATAATAAAAATAACAGCATTTCGAGTATCAAATGTTTTTACACAAATGCTCATAGCCTTAGAAATAAAAAAGATGAGCTGATTAGTTATACCATAAATGAGAATCTAGACATTATTTGCATAACTGAGGCATGGGTTAATGAAGAATTATATGGAGACTCCTTTCAGGAATATGAAATAGACGGATATTCACTTTATTTATATCAGCGTAGAGGAAAGAAGGGTGGTGGTGTGGCGCTTTATGTTAAAAGCAATATTCAATCTGTATTAACACATTGCCTGCCACGGGTAAATCGGTAAAACTTCTCCGGAGGCCACGTTAAGATTTTTGCATTTTTATATAGGTTATGATTAATGAAATCATATGGTAGCTGAAATTCGTAAAGGTACAAAGTATTTACCGAGATATTTAATTTTTATTGTTTTTTTTTTTTAATTTCACCAGCAGCCGTGTCACACATATATGTGCGACATTGGTCCATGTCTCACACATGTGTGCGACATGTCGCACACATGTGTGCGACAGACCCTGTCGCACATACATGTGTGACATCTATTTCCTAATGTTTTTTTATATTTCAGAGCTAAAATACGCAAAATTATAAATATTTCAGAGATAAAATAATAAAATAATAATAATAATCTCAAACTTTACTATACACACAACCGCTCAAACTGGCTCCCCGTGCCGTACATGGTATTTATTATTATTGAGATATATAATATATATATATATATTATATATATATATATATATATTATATATATATATATATATATATTATATATAATATATATATATATATATATATATATATATATATATTCCCATTTTCATATGAAACGTAAAACTAGAACCGTAACACCGACGGCCACAAGACTTATACCAAAAGTTTCCTTAGCGGCCACGCTATCTTTTGAGCATATATAATTGCATGTATTGTCTCACAGATTTGTGCGACATGGCCTCAAACGAAGTCACTGTGTCGCACAAATATGTGCGACGAGGCCGCAAATGAAATATCACGATCGCACATATATGTGCGACATGGCAGTCAAAGTGTTTAATGACTGACTTTAAAAATGAATCATGATTGTTGAATCGTGTGGGTAGAATATTCCTCTATATACAATATCACTTTATGAATAAGGGGCCATTTTTAGACCTCCCTGGCCAATAGTCAAGAATGATAGACGCAGAAATTGTGAAAAGAAACTAGAGACAGGACATGCACAGTAAAGGAAAGAGGTTAGTCACTAAGTGGTGATATGTTAAATTTTCCGGGTATTCATTGGGATTCCTTGTCTAATATGGACCATAGTAGTTCTGCATTCATAAATTTGGTATACTAGATAACTTTTTGACCCAGAATGGTCCAAGAATCCCACAAAGATACGATGCACCTACTGACTTTATATTATTAATAACGATTGAAAGTATTGTGGATGAAGTTAGAGTTGAGGATAGGAAAATTTAGGACTTAGTGACCATAATATAATTAGATTTAATATGAATGTAATATCTGGGCCAAAATTGCAAGTTAGTAAATAAGGAAAAGATCTTAGATTTCCGAAATGCGCGATTTTACCAAATTTCGAAGACATGCTTAGTACAACTAACTGGGATAAAGAGTTTTAAAGAACAAAACTGTTTTATCATGTGGGACATTTTAAGCAAATTTTAATGATTATTCAGTCAGTATGTTTTAAAGATAAAACCAATTTAGGGTGGCAAGAGAAAACACTGTTTGGTGGAAATAGAGAGATAAGAGAGAAAATTAAAGAAAAACGTAGATGTTTTAAAATATTCAAGGGTAGTAATAGGGAGGAAGATTTAGAAAATTATAGGAAAAATAGAAATGAACTTAACCAATCAATAAGAAAGGCAAAGAGAGAGGAAGAAATTAATTTAGCAAGGAATAATAATACCAATCTCTATTTAGGACAATTAGTCCAATTAAAATTTATGAAAATTTATTGAGTGCAGATAAGGAGTTGGTCAACATTTTCAATGCTTATTTTGTTTCAGTGTTTACAGAGGAAAGATTAGATAATATAGTTTCGAGACTAATAGTTCTTGTATGCAATGTAACAAATAAGACTTACAAGAATTTGGAAATTTGATGTACCAAAGATATTAAATCTTTACTGGACCACATTGACCCAAGTAAAGCTGCAGGTCCTGATGGTATATATGGTAGAATTCTGAAGGAGGGTAGTACCAGCATTGCAAATGCAAAGGCACTGTATTTGATTTTTTAGCGAATCTACTATAACCATTTGGTGAGCGTACCAGACTGACTGGAAAATAGCTATATCGTGGTTGTGCTATTGATAAGAAACGGTAGTAGGAGATTTGGGAAATTATAGCCAGTTAGCTTAAAATCTCTGGTTGTAAAGGTTCTGGAAAAAGTTAATGAAAGGTCATATAGAGGAATTATTTAGAAGATAACAAGGTATTGTATGACTCCCAGCGGTTTTCAGAAAGGGTAGGTCATGTCAGAACAAACCTTTTATGAATTTATGAATACATTTACTGACTGCATTCGACGAGGAGAATCCCAGTTGATATTGTATTTTAGACTTTAGTAAGCTTTAGATAAGGTTCCCCACATAAGGCTGATGAAAAAGTAATTTTTTGCAATGTGGTATAGGTGGAGTGGACATCCTTGGATTAAAGAGTGGTTGTGGAATAGAAAGCAGTGTGTACAACTAAATGGGAATAAATCATCATGGGAAAATAGTGAAGAGTGGGGTCCCACAGGGTTCAGTGCTGGGCACTGTTGTTCCTCATATATATAGAATGATTTAAGACCAGGGCTTAAATGCAGAGGTTTCTAAGTTTGCCAGATGATAACTCAAAGTGGGCCCTCAGTTAGGAATAGTGAAGGAAGCATAAAGATTCAAAATGATCTTGATAAACTTTCTTGGGTGGGCAGATAAAGTGGCCAAATGAATTTTAATAGTAAAAGTGTAAGGTTCTTCACCTAGGTTTTACTCAAATAAAAAGTTTTAACTACGATAATGAATGGGAATTGGCTTGAGTCTGTGGACCAAGAAAAAGTTTGGTGTGATTATAAGCAGTAATTTGAAAGTAGCTAATCAGTGTTTGGAAGCTAGAAATAAAGCTAATAAGATGCTGGGCATAATAAATCGCAATGTTGTTTACAAGAGCAAGGAAGTAATAAGTAAACTGTATAATAGCTATGTTAGGCCAGTAATAGAGTATTGTGCACAAGTTTGGGCCTTATTTAAAGAAAGACTTAGATATGCTAGAGAGAGTGCAACATAGAGCAACAAGGATGATTTCTGGGTTTGAGGGTAAGAGCTATGAGGAGAGGCTGAAGGAGTTAGGAATGTTTTCTGTAGAAAGGCGATTTCTCAGAGGGGACATGATACAAGTCCCTCAAAAATATTTTACACCCTATTGATAATACAGAGACCAATAAATTTTTCATAGTAGAACATGGACAGGTGACCAGGGGGCATAATAAGAAAATTAAGAAGAAAGCATGCATTCAGTAATAGGGTTGTTAAATTTTGGAATAGTCTGCCAGAGGAGGTTGTTGAGTGTGACTCGATTGCAACATTTAAGAAAGGGTTAGTTCGTTTATGGATGGGTTGGGGATGTTTCATATAATATATTGACGAAGCCAATTGGCGGGTTTTTTAGTTATAGTAGTTAGTAATGTTAATGGCATGGTGTGACCATAACTTAGTATTAATGCCATGTGGATGGTTTGGGGTAACATATTTTAATATATCATTAGTTTTGACCAAGCCAAATTGGTGGATTTGTAGTTACAACAAATTGACAAGCCCTAGGGTGCTTTGTGGATTTGCATGAGCATGTTTGGGTAGTGGGTTGACTGGGACAGTCTCGATAGGCCCATGTGGCTTTTTACTGTCTCTATATTCTTAATGTCTTAATAATATACTAGAGTTTAGGAAGGATTTTATGGACCATTCAGGTCCCCCCCCCTAACCCTCAGCTCATAGACATAGCATTTGCAGGGCAGGATTGTAGAAAAACTCTGGGTCCCCTGACTTAAGACATTTAAGAATATAGAAGACAGTAAAGAAGCCACATGGGCCTGTCGAGACTGTCCCAGTCAACCCACTAACCAAACATGCTCATGCAAATCCACAAAGCACCCTAGGGCTTGTCAATTTGTTGTAACTACAAATCCACCAATTTGGCTTAGTCAAAACTAATGATATATAAATATGATACCCAAACCATCCACCTGATTAAAAACTAAGTTATGGTCACACATGCCATTTAACATTAATAACTACTATAACTAAAAACCCCCCAATTTGGCTTCGTCAATATATTATATGATACCCAACCCATCCATAAACGAATCTAACCGTTTCTTAAATGTTGCAATCGAGTCACACTCAACAACCTCCTCTGGCAGACTATTCCAAAATTTAACAACCCTATTACTGAATGCATGCTTTCTTATATCAAGATGGCATGCTTTCTTCTTAATTTTCTTATTATGCCCCCTGGTCACCTGTCCATGTTCTACTATGAAAAATTTATTGGTCTCTGTATTATCAATAGATGTAAATATTTTGTAGACTTGTATCATGTCCCCTCTGAGAAATCGCCTTTCTACAGAAAAACATTAAATCTTTGTGCATCTCCTCATAGCTCTTACCCTCAACCCAGAAATCATCCTTGTTTGCTCTACGTTGGCACTCTCTCTAGCATTCTATCTTTCTTTTAAATAAGGGGCCCCATAACTTGTGGCAACAATAACTCTTAACTGGCCTAACATAGCTATTATACAGTTTTACTTATTACTTTTCCTTGCTCTCTGTAAACAACATTGCGATTTATAATTATGCCAGCATCTTATTAGCTTTATTTTAGCTTGCAAACACTGATTAGCTACTTTCAAATTTCTGCTTATAATCACACTAAATCTTTTTCTTGGTCACAGATTCAAGCCAATCCCCATTCATATCGTAGTTAAAAACTTTTATTTTACATATACTAGGTGAAGAACCTTACACTTTTACTATTAAAATTCATTTGCCACTTATCTGCCCACCCAAGAAGTTATCAAGATCATTTTGAATCTTTATGCATCTTTCACTATTCTAACTGAGGGGGCCACTTTAGTATCATCTGCAAACTTAGAAACCTTGCTTTTAAGTCCCTGGCCTAAATCATTTATATATATGAGGAACATAGTGGCCTCCAGCAACTGAACCTGTGGGACACACTCTTCAACTATATTCCATGATGAATTTACTCCCATTTTAGTGTACAACCTGTTTTCTATTTTTGCACCACTCTTTAATCCAACCATGTACGACTCCACCCTATACCACATTGCAATAACTTTTTCATCAGCCTTATGTTGGGAACCTTATCAAAGCTTTACTAAAGTCTAAATATACATTATCAACGGATCTTCCTCGTCGAGCTGCAGTCTGAGTAATTATTCCATAAAATTCTAAAAGGTTTTGTCTGACATGAACCTACCCTTTCTGAAACCGTGCTGGGAGTCATGCAATACCTTGTTCTCTTCTAAATATTTCTCTATATGAGCTTTCAGTAACTTTACCAGAACCTTTAACAAACCAAGAAGATTGTTTTAAGCCTAACTTGGCCTATAATTTCCCAAATCTTCTTACATAACCTTTTCTTATAAAAAGGCACAACATATGCTGTTTTCCAGTCATCTGGTACCTCCCCAAATGTTATAGATCGCTTAAAAATCAAATACAGTGCCTTTGCAATGCTGGTACTACCCTCTTTCAGAATTCTACCATATATACCATCCGGGCCTGCAGCTTTACTTGGGTCAATATGATCTAATAAACGTTTTATATCTTTTACATCAATTTCAAATTTCTGTAAGTCTATTTGTTACATGCATACAAGAACTATTAGTCTCCAAACTATTATTTAATCTTTCCTCAGTAAACACTGAAGCAAAATAAGCATTGAAAATGTTGATCAACTTCCTTATCTGAACTCACTAATTTTCATGCAATTTTAATTGGACCAATTGTACTATTCTTACTTTTAATTTATAAAAGCTAAAAAAACTTCTTCAGATTCTTTTTACTATTTCCTTGCTAATTTAATTTCTGCCTCTCTCTTTGCTTTCCTTATTGACTTGTTTAAGTTCATTTCTATTTTTCCCATAATTTTCTTATAATTTTCAAAATCATCTTCCCTATTACTACCTTTGAATATTTTAAAACATCTACTCCTTTTCATTATTTTCTCTCTTATCTCTCTATTCAACCAAACAGGTTTTCTCTTGGCCACCCTAATGGGTTTATCTTTAAACATACTGACTGATAAATATTCATTAAAATTTGCTAAAAATGTTCCCACATGATAAAATAGTTTTGGTCTTTAATACTCTTTATCCAGTTAGGTTGTACTAAGCAATGTCTCGAAATTTGGTATAAATCGCCATTGTCGGATAATATAGATCTCCTTTCCTTTAATTAATCTTTGCAAATTTGGGCCGGCAGATAATTACATTTCATATTAAATCTATAATTATAGGTCACAGCCTTTAATACCTCATACTTCAACCACTCACTCAATTACTCATTGTTAGTTAATAATAAGTCTTAGTAGTGCATCGTATCTCTTGTGGGTTCTTGGGACCATTCTGGGTTCAAAAAGTTATCTAGTGCTGTCAATTTATAAATTGTCAGATACTACTATGGTCCAATAGATCAAGGAATCCATTGAATATCCCTCGCTTGCCAAAATTTAACATCACCCATTTGACTTTATTTTTATTTTCTTTTTTTCTCTTTTTTATTCTTGTTTTTTGTTCATGGCTGTTCTATTCTTTCATCATATTCTGGCGTCTAATTCTGATCCGGTCCAGGAGGTCTAAAAAGGCCCCATCTAAATGATTTATTGTATATAAGAATATCTACCCACACCGATTCAATATCATGATTTATTTTAAAGTCAGTCATTAATACAGATTGGAAATATTGCTAAACATAAAGGCCACACCACCCCCCCTCACGCGTATAAATATCTGGGCCGACCTAACCCTACTCCACCCTATGTATCAATACATTACCAAATAATCATCCATTAGTAATCATCGCCTACACAATTGACTCAGTACATTTGAGAAATATTAAATAATGCTTTGAATTGACCTTACCTTGAAATAGGAAGCACATTATCTCATCCATCATGAACCGGAAGAGTCATAGATATGGAACCCCACCTCCTTCATGAGAAAGCCTAATGCTCCTCCCTGGCCTATCAAATACACTCACAACCAAGGATGAAATAAGTCATGTTAGTATTCTCAGTGTAAGTTT
>JABUQX010047240.1:50000-52500 GCA_015478945.1 Trachelipus rathkii
GTTGATGCTGTTGCTGTTGTGTTTTACACTGTTGTTATTTTGTTATTTTTAGTCCTTCTCTTGGTGTTTTTTATGTTGTTGATGCTGTTGCTGTTGTGTTTTACACTTGTATTTCTGTTGTTATTTTGTTATTTTTAGTCCTTCTCTTGGTGTTTTTCCTGTTGTTGATGCTGTTGCTGTTGTGTTTTACACTTGTATTTCTGTTGTTATTTTGTTCTTTTCAGTCCTTCTCTTGGTGTATTTTCTGTTCTGGATGCTGTTGCTCTTGTGTTTTACACTGTATTTCTGTTGTTATTTTGTTATTTTTAGTCCTTCTCTTGGTGTTTTCCCTGTTGTTTATGCTGTTGCTGTTGTGTTATACACTGTATTTATGTTTGTCTATTTGTTCTTTTAAGTCCTTCTTTGGTGTTTTTTCTGGTTGTGATGCTGTTGCTGTTGTTGGTTTTAACAACTGTATTTCTGTTTGTTATTATTGTTGTTTTTAGTCCTTCTCTGTGGTTTTTTACCTCTGTTGATGCTGTTGCTGTTTGTGGTTTATTACACGTATTGTATGTTGCTATTTTGCTGTTTTTAGTCCTTCTCTTGGTGTATTTCCTGTTGTTTATGCTTTTGCTGATTCCTTCCTTCCTTAATTCCATGCTAACGCTAACTAACCTAACCTAACTAACCTTCCTTCCCTGCCTTCATTTCATGCTTCCTTCCTTCTTTCCTTGCTGCCTTCATTCCTTCCTTCATTCCATGCTAATCTAACTAACCTAACCTAACCTAAACTAACCTAACCTAAACTAACCTAACCTTCCTTCTTGCCTTCATTCCATGCTTCCTTCTTTCCTTTCTTGCTGCCTTACTTCCTTTCTTCATTCCTTGCTTCCTTCCTTCCTTACCTAACCTAACCTTCCTTCCTGCCTTCATTCCATGCTTCCTTCCTTCTTTCCTTGCTGCCTTCATTCCTTCCTTCATTCCATGCTAATCTAACTAACCTAACCTTCCTTCTTGCCTTCATTCCATGCTTCCTTCTTTCCTTTCTTGCTGCCTTACTTCCTTTCTTCATTCCTTGCTTCCTTCCTTCCTTGCTGCTTGCCTTCATTCCTTGATGCCTGCCTTCCTTCCTTCCTTGCTGCCTGCCTTCCTTCCTGCCTGCCTTCAGTAGAGGGGTCCTCTCAGAGAGGGAGCCCCCCAGAGGGGGAAGCCCCCCATAATATAATATATATATATATATATATATATATATATATATATCATATATATATATATATATATATTATATATATATATATAGGTATATATATAGGTATATATTATAGCACAGGACTCCATATATTTTCTGAAGTCCAAAATCAATATATCGATTATGTATATATAAGTTGATATAAATATATATATATATATATATAATATATATATATATCTAAATAGATTGTATACATATATCTGTATCAGGTATATATAGCTATATATATATATATTATATATATATATATATATATATATATCAGGGGCGTAGCCATGGGGGGGCTGAGGGGGCTGCAGCCCCCCCCCGAAATTTTCTACAGTGAAATTTTTTTAGAAAAAAAAAAAACTACTAAATATATATATATATACTATATATTATATTATATATATATATATATATATATATATATATATATATTATTATATATCATATATATATATATATTATATAATATATATAAATATATATAATATATATATATATAATATATATATAAGATAAAATTGAAGCTCTTATTCAGAAAAAAATCGAAAGCATAGACAAACTAACTGGACACTCAAAGATAAAGAAAAATGTGAGAAAATAGAGAAAAACACTTGTACAATAATTGGAAACTATACAGTTTATGTTGGCCACAAGGTTTTGCAATAAGGGGCTCAAGTGAACTATGGACGTATTGAATTATCAACTCCCGCTGAAAATGACGGAAATTTTAGAAGCCTTTTTAGGTTTCGAGCAAATAGAGGTGACCAAGGATTTGAAGAACCACTTACCTTCTATCGTCCAAAATTCAATATATACGAGTCCGATGATACAGAATGAAATCATACAGTCATTTAGTCAGCTTTTACAAAGGAAAATAATGGAAGAAGTTAATAAAAACAAACTTTTTTTCAGCATTAAGCTAATGACAACAACGATGTTTCCTCAAACAGAACAGTTTTCAACTTTGTGGTAAGGTACGCGAATTGGTGATGATAGGAGGGATAACTCCTTTTTACTTAAGAGAGGATTTTTTATCATTTGTTCCGGTTTATGAAATTATCTCAGGAAAAGCATTGGCAAATATAATTTTGGAGAGACTCGGCTATCGCTATCTTGGTTTAAAACTAGAAAATTTAAGAAGGCCAAGGATATGATCGGAGCCTCTTCCATGCAGAGGCGAATCGCGAGGAGTTGCAATCTGTTTATTCGGAATGAGTAATCCTAAACTCTATACACAATTGTGTAGCGCATTGTTTAAATCTTATGTCTCTCAGACTCTTC
>JABUQX010047240.1:57500-65766 GCA_015478945.1 Trachelipus rathkii
TTGACCTTTTTTGGCCTTGACCTTTTTTTTGGCCCTTGACTTTTTGGGCAACCTAAATTTTTGAGAACCCAAATTTTTTGCAACCCTAATTTTTGGCAACCCTAAATTTTTTGGCAACCCTAATGTTTTTTGGCAACGCTTCGAAGAAGGGTTGCGCCAAACGGTTGCGGAGCAACCGTTGTACGTACCCCACCCTAATTTTTCGACCACCTTTGGTCTTCCATGGGTCAATTTTGGCCCACCCTAATTTTTGGCCAGCCTTTAGGGGCTTAGCCCTTTTTTGATGCCTTAACCTTGTTTGACGCATGATATTTCGGGCCTTGAACCTTGCCAGATTACCATGGTCAATTTTTGGCCCACGTAATTTTTGGCTACCGCTTTAGGGGCTTAGCCCTTTTGATGTCTAACTTGTTTGACCATGATATTTCGGCCTTGACCTTGCCTGATACTGGGTCAATTTTGGCCCACGCCAATTTTTTGCCCATCGTGGGCCCACCCGGCACATATTTTCGTTCCTAACTTTGAACGTCATGTATGGATCTTATCCTAACTTGAAACACTCTACCACCACACACACACACACACCACCACACACACACAACACACACACAGCCACACACACACACACACACACTTACACCTATATATACACACATTCACTCTGACACTTATACACCACATTCACTATGACACTTACATTTACCCATAGACACTTTACATTTACCCATAGACACTTTCATTTACACCTTATACATACGCGGTCACACACACACACCCATACACACACACCCACACACTTACACTTATACACACATTCACTATGAAACTTACATTTTTCCATAGACACTTACATTTACACTTATACACACGTAGAAAAAAACAAACACACCTACCACCCCTTTTCTTCCATGGGTCAATTTTGGCCGACCCTAATTTTTTTGTCATCCCTAATTTTTCGGCGGCCCTAATTTTTCGGCCAACCCTTTGGTCTTCCATGGGACAATTTGAGAAACCAAATTTTTTCGGTCAACCCTTTTGTATTCCAGGGTACAATTTTTGGCATTGTAACTTTTTTGACCTTGTAGCTTTCTTGATGGCTTTTTGGATGGTTCCCAACTCACCGTAAGAAGTATCTAGTGATGTTTTATTAGTGTTCTATTCTATTAGTGTTCTATAAGTATTAGATGAGTGCCAGGTGGGTGCCCAGTGAGTGCCAATGAGTGCCACTGATGCCAAGTGAGTGCCAATGAGTGGCAAATAAGTGCCAATGAGTGCCAAGTGAGTGCCAACGAGTGCCAAGTGAGTGCACAATAGTGCCAAGTGGAGTGCCACATAGTGCAACTGAGAGTGCCACTTTTTTTCAAGCCTTTTTCTAGCCTCCCCTGAGCCTAGAATAGCCTAATATAGGTGTCTACCCCTAGGTTATAAGTATGAGGATTCGATGGTGTATATTAACAAAGTTTGCTAGAATGCTTCCCTAACTATGATTAGTATTTTTCTACCTTTCTACCACTTATACCCTATATATTAATATATATTATATATATATATATATATATATATCTATATATAATATATATATATATATATATTATATTATATATATAATATATAATATTATAACTATATATATATAATATATATTATATCTTGCAGCCAGTCACACATCACACCTACACACATTCATAAGAACACTTATACAACACATTCACTATGGGCACTTATACACATAACATGCACTTATGACACTTATACACACTTACACTCACCCATACACACTTACAACTCACTCCATAGACACTACACTCATCCCCATAGCACTTAACACTCACCCATAGCACTTACACTCATCCCATAACACTTACACTCACCCATAGACACTCACAACCCACACACAGATACACTTACACTTACACTCACACACTTGATATTTTCGACGCCTCAATTTGATACCTTCAAACTTTGATGCAATCAGCATTGAATGCTCAACTTTGAAAGGTTCATCTTTGATGACTTCATCTTTGGTGAACGTCATCTTTGATCCATCTATATTTGATTGATTCATCTTGTTTTGCATGAAATCATCTTTGATGCTCATCTCTACCTACATCAAAGAACGAGTTTAATATTAATGTCTTCCCCTAGATCATAAGCTATCCACCAGGGCGCAGCGTGCGCCCTCCGCGCAAAGACAGCCAACCCCGCACCCGCAGGTGCGTCCCGCCGCGTCCCCGCCCGCCGCGTGCGCCCGCAGGCGCATATCCCCGGGTAACCGCCGCGCGTGCGCCCGCAGGCGCCAATAAAGTCCCCCGCGTACCCCGCCGCCAATATTACCGCACGAATTGTAAAATATATATATATACTATGAGTCATTCATTTTTATTTCATACTTAAACATTTTTATTAAAAACATTTTCGCGAACCTAAAACTGTAACTCATTACAGACATCTTTTATATTTTACTTAATACTTTTTAATTTATAAATTTTTAAAAATTGTATGTAAGAAGAAAAAAACCAGAGTGTCTGATATATAAACATTTTATTTTACTACAATTTGTGTACGAAATTTTATTAAAAAATTAACATTACATACTTAAAGCAGTAAATCAGTTAATCAATAGAGGTGGTAAACTAACACCTAAGGGATTAGTATGCTTTTGTTTTTACTGTTTTACTGCTTTAATCATATGTTTTACCTGCTTTAACTCACATATTTATTAAAATTACCATACCTTAAAGCAGTAATCGTAACTCAATAGAGGTGTTACATAGCAACAAGGGGTTTAGTATGCTTTTGTTATTACTGCTTTACTGCTTTAATCATGTTTTACTGGCTTTAACTCATTGTTTTAAAACTGCTTTTAACTGTTATAGCTATTAACATTACATACCTTAAAACAGTAAATCAGTAAATCAATAGAGGTGTTACATAGCAACAAGGGGATTAGTATGCTTTTGTTTTACTGTTTTACTGCTTTAACTCATGTTTTACTGCTTTAACTCATATGTTTTACTGCTTTAACTCATATATTTATTAACATTACATACCTTAAAGCAGTAAATCAGTAAATCAATGAGGTGTTAACTTCGCAACAAAGGGATTAGTATGCTTTTGTTTTACTGCTTTACTGCTTTAACTCATATGTTTTACTGTTTTACTGCTTTAACTCATATGTTTTACTGCTTTAACTCATATGTTTTACTGCTTTAACTCATATATTTATTAACATTACATACCTTAAAGCAGTAAATCAGTAAATCAATAGACGTGTTACCTCGCAGCAAAGGGATTAGTATGCTTTTGTTTTACTGCTTTACTGCTTTAACTCATATGTTTTACTGCTTTAACTCATATTTGTTTTACTGCTTTACTGCTTTAACTCATGTTTTACTGCTTTAACTCATATATTTATTAACATTATGTTTTTTATTTTGTTTTAATACTTTTTATTTATTTTTTTATTTTTATTATTATTTTTATTATTATTTTTATTTTATTATTTTATTATTATTTTTATTTTTATTATTTTATTTTAATTATTTTATTTTAATTATTTTTAGTTTTATTATTTTATTTTAATTATTTTATTTTAATTATTTTAATTATTTTATTTTAATTATTTTAATTATTTTATTTTAATTATTCTATTATTATTTTTATTTTTATTTTATACTTAGTGTCATTTACTTCATGTCTATTATTTAACACACACACACACACACTATGACAATTATACACAAATACACCCTCCATAGACACTTACACCACCCCATAGACACTTACACTCATATACACTTACACTCACCCAGATACACTTAACACTCATATACATCTTACACTCACCCATAACACTTACACTCATATACAACTTACATCACCCAGATACACACACACACACACACACATACACACAACACACACACACACACACACACACACACACATACATTACTCATTCAATTATAACTAAAAAATTTTCAAAGTTTCTTAAAACTTCTATAATAAATCAATCATTATCTTTGAACAAAGAATTTATTATTAACTGTTAATACTTTTTGTTTATAAATTTTATAACTATCAAGTTTTATAATAACTTTTACTAAAATTTTATGAAATTTTATTAAAAACATATATTTTACGTACCTTAAAGCAATAAATCAGTAAATCAGTAAGGCCACCCCCTAGCACCCCTCTACACCAAGCTATGCCACGTTTTGTTCTATTGACTTACTGCTTTACATCATCTTTAGCCATGTAATAAGTATAAAAATAACAAAATAAGTTCTTCTCTGCTAACATAACATGTATTTTATTAAAATCATTCTAAGTTTTTATTTAAAAATAACAATTATTCACTTACATTTATATTTTTCGATATCATGTTAGTTAAATATTTCAAAGTATCAAAATAATTCGGATTTTCTTTATTATTATTCATATTATCTATTGTACATTGACAATCCATCACGAGAAAACACAACAACCCGCACTCCTTACAGATACGAAACTGACCTCTCTCTGTAAAATGTGTTGAAATAACTACTTTAGGCCTAATTTAGGATAATCCTTTTTGTATCCCGGGGCGATTTAGGCCTAATTCAGGTCAAAATATATTTCAAACTGACCTTTTTCTGTAAATTGGTGGCAATAACTACGTTTAGGCCTAAAATTTAGGTCTAAATTTAGATTAAGCCTTTTTGTATCCCAGGTTGATTTAAGCCTAATACCAGGTCAAAAGGTAATTCCAGTTTAGACAAGAATCATTGTTATTATTATTATTTTTATAAATATATTTCAAACTGAAAAACATGCTGGATCGGTAAGATCCTTTAAGCAGGTAAGAAGGAAATGTTTTCCTTACTTGTGATTGGCCGGAGAATCCTTATCTCTATATGACCTCGTATGTGATTGTTCGAGAATTATTTTATCGTCTTTTGAAAATTAACTTTGTTTTTTAAACTTGTATTTGAGCAGGTGTGTTTTATTATCTTTTAGACCCAAACTCATTTTAAAATCATAGTCATTTTAGCTGTTAAGCGGTGGCAACAGTTATCCTGATTTGTTTAAAAGTGTTTTTATTTTACTAAAGTGTATATCATATTTTATAATAAAATACTTACATTGAGGAAATAATTATTTAATTTCACTAGAATAGATAATAATTAATTCACTAGATTTATAGTAGATCACGTGAAGCAAAACGCAAGAGCGCCCGCAAGCGCGAACCGGTGCGGAACCGACGCATGAACCCGCCGGCGTAATATTACTACGCGGTCGCGAAAATATGGAGCGTTATATTTCAAAGTGGTAGGGCATACATCCTAGAGGTTGATATCTTTTGGACACCGTACCCATTCAGTATGTATAATATTAGTTTGTGTTCTGTATCAAGGTATATTTACGAACCTTATAACATGTGTTCAAGCGCATTAGTTTATTTAAAGTCCTGGTATATCAGTGTTTATTACAAACCAAGGGAGATATTCTCGATGGTTGCCGAATGCATACAACATCTGATATAGAAGAGGTATGAACTTACATACTTCGATGTAATTTTGAAGTATAATGATATGATACCAATACTGGAAATCCATAAAGAGAAATTACGGTTTGTACAATGAGGGGAAGTTTATTATGCATGTACACGCACTGTGTATTTAATTAATTAATATAGTAATTATGTATAATATTTTAGATTAAACAGCCTTTTTTTCAATAACTTATACATAGAGCAGAAATTTCCGAAAACCGGTAAAGCCATACTTGAAAAAGGAGGGAATGGGATAAATTTTTTACATTAACTCTAAGTTTTTATATTGGTGTAATTTTAGGCAAAATAAAATTTTTTTTACCATTCTTAAGTAATAAGATCTTAAAGGCATACCACAAAGAGGAACATGGCCTACGTCCCAGCCGGAGTATTTGTTCTATTTCCCTCAAGGAATTCATAACTTTAGGAAAATAAAACAAACTGCTTTTCACAAAACAAAATGTTCTTTTCAAAAAACCAAATGTTTTTCAAGAAACTTTACCAGTGAAATGGTATTTTCTAAAAATAAACTTAAAAATGTTCAAGTAAGAAATAAAATGGACGACTCATAATATAGGAAACGGTAAATTTGAAAATACAAAATGATGTAATGAAAGTTTACAACGTCATATCATAAAGAAAATATTTTCGCGACCGCGTAGTAATATTACGCCCGGCGGGTTCATGCGTCGGTTCCGCACCGGGTCGCGCTTGCGGGCGCTCTTGCGTTGGGCTTCACGTGACCTACTATAAATCTAGTGAATTAATTATTATCTATTCTAAGTGAAATTAATAATTATTCCTCAAATGTAAGTATTTATTATAAATTTGATATACACTTAGTAAAAATATAACAACTTTTAATACACAAATCAGAATAACTTGTGCACCGCTAACAGCTAAATGAACTATGATTTTTTAAAATGAGTTTGGTCCTAAAAGTATAAACACAACCTGGCTCAAATACAAGTTTAAAGAACAAGGTTATTTTTCAAAAGACGATAAAATAATTCTCGAAAATCACATCGAGGTCAATATAGAGATAAGGATTACTCCGGCCAATCACAAGTAAGGAAAACATTTCCCTTTCTTACCTGCTTAAAGGATCTTTCCGGTCCAGCATGTTTCAGTTTGAAATTATTTTATAAAAATATATAATAATAATAACAATGATTCTTGTCTAAACTGGAATTACCTTTTGACCTGGTCTTAGGCTTAAATCAACCTGGGATACAAAAAGGCTTACCCTATTAGACCTAAATTTAGGCCTAACGTAGTTATTGCAACCAAGATTTTTACAGAAAAAGGTCGTTTGAAATATATTTTGACCTGGAATTAGGTCTAAATCGCCCGGGATACAAAAAGGCTTATTCCTAAATTAGGCCTAAAGTAGTTATTTTCAACAAATTTTACAGAGAGAGGTCAGTTTTCGTATCTGTAAGGAGTGCGGGTTGTTGTGTTTTTTCGTGATGGATTGTCTATGTACATAGATAATAATAATAATACATAAAGAAAATCCGAATTAGTTTAAAAACTTTGAAATATTTTTAGGTTAACATCGAGCGAATAATATAAATATAAGTGAATAATTGTTTATTTTTAAATAAAAACTTAGAATGATTTTAATAAAATAATGTTTTAATTGTGCTAGCAACGAAGAACTTATTTTGTTATTTTTTTATACTTATTACATGGCTAAAGATGATGTAAAACAGTAAGTCAATAGAACAAAACGTGCATATGCTTGGTGTGAGGGGTTTGCTAGGGGGTGGCCTTACTGATTTACTGATTTATTGCTTTAAGGTACGTAAACATATCTGTTTTTTAATAAAATTTTCAAGTAAAATTGTTAGTAAAAGTTTTATAAAAACTTGATAGTTAATAAATTTAATTATAGATTATTAACAGTTAATAATAAATTCTTGGTTCAAAGATAATGATTGTTTTATTATAGAAGTTTTAAGAAACTTTTAAATAAATTTAGTTATAATTGAATGAGTAATGTGTGTGGTGTGTGTTGTGTGTGTGTGTGTGTGTGGTGTGTGTGTGTGTGTGGTGTGTGTGTGTGTGTTGTGTATGTGTGTGTTTTGTGTGTGTGTGTGTAATGTTAGGTACTTTATCGATATTATAAGTGTAATATGAGGTGAAGTTCTAGTGTGAGTGTAAGTGTATATGAGTGTAAGTGTCTATGGCGTGGTGTAAAGGTGTATATGAGTGTAAGTGTCTATGGGTGGTGTAAGTGTCTATGGAGGGTGTATGTGTGTATATAATTGTCATAGTGTGTGTGTGTGTTGTTAAATAATAGAACATGAAGTAAATTTACCTAAGTATAAATAAAAATAAAAAAATAATAGAATAATAAAATAAAAAAATTAAAATATTAAAATGAAAATGATTAATAATTAAAAATAAAATATTGAACGATAAAATAATAAAAATAAATAATTAAAGTATAAAAATTAAAATAAAATAATAATTATAAAACCAAACAACAAAAATAATAAAGATAAAAATTTGTTAATAAAAATAATAATAAAAAATAAAAAATAAATAAAAAGTATTCAAACAAAATAAAAAACAATAAAAAGACTAATGAATGAGACGTGACAAAGCACTAAAATAAATGAGCTAGTTCTGCTATAGTAGTATAAACATAGGCTAGTTTAAAGCAGTAAACATATGAGTTAAGGCAGTAAAGCGTAAAAAAAAGCATACTAATCCCTTGCTGCTATG
>JABUQX010047241.1:0-28154 GCA_015478945.1 Trachelipus rathkii
TTCTTATTCTTATTCTCATTTATATACTCTCTCTATTACTCTCTTTATCTTTTTCTACTATATTATATCTATACTGCATACACTCGTCTTTATATCTATTTATTCTATACTATATTCTATATATCATATCTCCTTGTTTCGCCTTTCGCATGTTGTTCCATGTTATCTTTTTTATTCATTCTTTACTGTTTTCATGTCCACTACTTTTTCTGAACATTTTGGTGTGCTCAGTTTCGTAACTTATATTCATTGTTCACTTTAATTAAGCATAGCCACACATTTGTCATAACACGACACCGAGTTACCCTTGTTGTTTCACTTTTACTTCCTTGCATTCAGTCCTTTTCCGTTTCTTGTTCAATTATTACATTCACTTAACTTTCCCCACCGCACACGTTTTTCATTTTACTTGTGTTTTACTGACCTTAGGCTTCTTTGAGTTTTTGTTTCACCATACTTCTAGTCTGACAACTAAGTTCTCACTTCACAGTCGTTTTTCGTTTTTCGTCCACTTTGTGCTCACATTGGCACGTTTCGATGTTTTCGGTCACACCTTAGCGCCCATCGTTACACTGGCTTACATCCCACCGTTCGCGACATTTCTTTCCATTCTGTGGTTGTGATTTATTCCAGACACTTTCTACTCTATTACAGCATTGACGACCTTTTTTCACGTTTGGTGGCGTTTTTACGCTTTTGCCTCTACCAGGTTGCCGACCCACCCACCTCGCGCATTTCTTCGCTTTACGCCACATGCCCCACACGCCACCACTGTCGTTTCCATGTTGCCCCCACTACCGCTTCTTCGGTGTTGCTAGGCACGACTGTAGCCAGATGGCCACCTGTTGTACACCTTTTGGCCACTCTCATTTTGGGCACTGTCCCCTGCTTCTACGCACTTTTTTTTTTCACTCGCTCATCTTTTGCGGTTATTCCGACACTGATATAGGCATTCCGGCCACTCACATTCCGCCATTTTTCCAACATTGTTCTGCACATCGCCCATTCCGCACAATTTCTTTTGGTATTCCGCTTGCGGGACATTTCGCACACTTCATTGGCGGACCACCACTCAACTGAACTACTATATACTATCTCTATATCTCTCTATCATATATCTATATATATCTTTCTATTATTATATCTACTCTTACTATAGGCCACAGCGTTTAGTCATCTCCTTCAATGTCTTCTTACCCACCTCTTAATCCTCACGTCTAGCACTACTTGGTGGCAATGCTGGTCCATTTAGTGCGGACCACTGTCCCCCCCTCTTATCTACTATATCCCCCAACTACCATAGCTAGCAGGGCCACGGGCACTACATTTTTTGTCCTGGTACTTTCACTCGGGCATGCTTTATACGGCACACACTAGGCGGGCTCGCACGCGACGGGCACTGCGGGGGGGATGTTTTCATACCCCGTACGGAGGAGGGCGGCGGACCCCGCGCACCCATCCCAGCGCGGGGGTTAGGAGCACCCTCCGGAGGGGGGGCATCCATCCTACCCCGTCGTTTCCCGGAAGGCGAGAGACCCCGACTCCTGCTCGGGGGGTCATCTCACCCATTTTTTTTTTTTTTTTTTTTTACCCCCTTGGGTATCTCTTAGTGACCACATTTCATAGACGTCTCATTTTTTACCGACGCACTCACGGTCTCTTACTAGGCTTTTTCATCCATCACTTACTACTACTTATTACTCCATACTTTACATTTTTTTTTTCACATTTTTTTTTAACCATTTCCTACTTTGCCATTTTACCCGGATTCCACATGTACTTCTTTTGCTGTCAGCTAATTGTCAGTTTTTTTGCAGCTCTATATCTCTCATCACTCTTACTATCTATATCTATATATATTATTATATCATCTTATCAGCTTATACTAATATATTATTGTCAATCTATATTATCATACGTATTCTATATCACGATATTTCTTTTTTTTTACATTTTCGGCCACTACATTGGCACCCGCATCCCCACTGTATTCCGTTTTTCACTGTCGCATTATAGTTTTACGATACACCTGCAGATATCACTCTAACGCTGCAACACCCATATATATCTCTCTTATATCATATTATACTCTATTATCTATCATTATACTACACTATTACTATACTCACTTATATATATCTATATACTCTATATATCTACTCTCATACTATCACTTCATATTACTTTTATTATATTCACTATCTCTACTATCTATATTTGACTACTTTTATTTTATTTCTTTTTCAGTTTTCACCCACCCCATCAGGGCAGCGCCCGCATTCACGGGTGGGGTGTTGCCGCCGATCAGCCATTCACCAGCTAACCGTATTAACGGTAGATGAAGCACCGACCCCGGCTTTGAGTGGCGGGAGCTTACCTTCCGCAGGCATCACCACGATGACGCGCATTCCAGCCAGTCCCTCCGCCGCGACTGCCTGCGCAGTTACCCATAATCCCCCCCACTCTGTGCAGCACCGACCTCAGTGCTATTCAGGGGGCCCACGTTGGTTGGTGGTAACCGCGGACGTGAGGTTCCCTCGACGCACCCATGCCGCTGGGTACCTCTAGAAGCGATACCGCACACCTCGCGCACGCCCCAGTGCAGTGGCAGTACGCACAGTTTCCTCAGTCTTTTGGCTTTGACTCGCACCCTCTCCTCCCAGGCCGGGACGACCCAGCGACCCCCGCTACATGCAGAGCAGTAGTCTCCTACAGGGCGGATGAGGCCCTTGTTGCTGGAGTACTGAGAGCGAACCTTCTGCAGTTCCACGCACACTCTCAGTACTTTTAGAGACCATCAGCCCTCCACCCGTTGTGACTGCGACGGTTTTCCCCCCAGACCTTTTTTTGTCTTGTTAGGCAGGACATGTTTATACTTGACCGGAGATGAGCGCACTGTGAGAGCTAGGCAAAGTTTAGACACGGTGTCTTAGAGAGCGTAGTTTTAGCAGTTGAGTTTTTCACTACGCCATTGAACTTTCCCAGGTTCAGCGCACCCCCACCCGTGCTCCTACATACAGGTTGGCGAGCATCGATCGGACCAGCTTAGCGCGACGCATTCCTCGCACGTCAAGCGAGGCACGCACTTGACATGACGTTGCCAGATGAGCGGTCGAGTCATCGCCATCTAGTGGATGAGTTATATGTGGGGGCAAGGTGAGAGCTCATTCATGCCCGTACGGCCTCGTCAGGAGATGCCAGCCCTGAGGACACCACTATTGCCCGATGCGACAGAGTCCCCCACTCACACACCGCCGCTCTTGCGCTTTGCCCAGACTCGATATAGTACGCAGAGAGGGGCCCCACGGGCAGGGAGCTTGGAGACGCAGTGCCCGCGTTGCACATACCCCGGACTTCATATGCTTTGTCAATTTCACAGCCGCCCCCTCCACGTCTCTCCGTAGTCTCCAGAGCGGGCCACCATCTCCGTGGTAGGCGTACTATCACCCGTGCCCATCGAGCGCCGACACGCCACATACTGGGCGATCGGCCGACACGGGCCTGCAGACTTCCAGATGATCTCAGATTGCGCGTTGAGAGACGGTTTCACAGCATCTTAGTGATCCACAGTGAGGGCTATCAGGGCACTAGTTAGAGATCCACAGCGGCGGCTTTCTTTTTTCGCGGGTTACGACTGTTGCGTGCTTCCCACTGAGGGACAGTGTTAGTCTGCGACCAATGATATAGCTGAACGCAGGGGGGGCCACGCCTGCACACTGCTCAACTCTAGGAGGATGCCGTCCAGGCACACCTGCCTTCTAACACGTTCATGAGATTTCAGGAGCCATGCACCCCGATATGTCATCCAGGCAGGCATCAAAGGCCCTTGAAAGAGGAAAAAAGGAGAAAGGGTGAGGATGCAGAAATTGTCCAGGGCCTTGAGTAAAGCGGAAAATAGCGGAGGCTGAAAAGAGATTCCTCTTTTCAGTTGGCAGAACTTAAGCAACAGAACCATCAAGATCGAATAAGAGGATATATTATATATATATTAATTATTATATATATATAATATAATATATTATAGGATATATATTATATATATATAATATAATATATATATATATATATATATATTATATACTATATATTATACCAAAGACTGGACGATATCCGACGCCGAATATCCGGTATCCCGGTTTTCACTTCCAGCCGGATATCCGGTATCCGGCTATCCGGCTAATTCACTATCCGGCCCATCCCTACTAAGATTGCTTGTCATTGACAAAGTTTCATTTTTAGAAAGCTTCATTGTCGGTATCGCCAATTAAATCCTGATCGTAAGGCAAAAACAAGGCTTTTACGAATTACTTTTAAAATTCGCTTTAGATATGCTCAGGGTGCCCGTCATTGACTTAAGTTTAGAAGCATTTAAAACATCTTCCGTAGTAAATTTCTCAACAGTGAATGCAGATTACTTTAAAATCTGCTCTTTTGTACTTATTCTTCTCTATATTTTCTTTATTAGAATTCGTACTATTAAGTTTACTTATTGGAAATTTATTTGAAAGTGTGCCTATTGCCTCTGCATCTTTTATTTTAACGACAGAAGTGGTTATATTTTCCACTTTTATGTCTATTTGTTTGCTGCATACAGTTGCAGGAATTTCTTCTTTTACAGCTGCTTTAACAGTGAATGGCTTTGTCTCAATTATTCTTGTCTCTAGTTTTGCATCTTTCTCATCTTGTGTATGAGATGCAGCAGTCTCTTCCTTTACAACTACTGTTGCTGTAGATTGTATGTCAACATTATTTTTATTATTGTTCAATAATTCTCTACATTCTTTTTCACAAATGAATTGTTGTTTTTTATTAACTAATATTTTTATTTCCTTTATTTCTATTAAAAGGTTGTCTAATATCTCTTGTACTTTTAATTCTACATATTTATTATTTGTTTCTATTGTTTTCAAATTACAATAAACCATGAAATAATAATAATAATTTTTAATCTTTTTTAATCTTTTTTTTTATTTTCTATATTTATTAATATTTATATGTTAGAGCCACTCAAATGTTACATACTCTTATACCCTATTACTTGACTTTTTTCGATATACAAAGAGCTATATAATTTCATTAATTATACTATATTCCATTTTAGAAATCTTTTTTATATATATATATATATATATATATATATATATAGATATATAATAGATATATATATTAATATAATATATCATATATAGTATATATATATATAAATTTGTAATGTATGATATATAATGAAAAAATAAATATAAGGTTTAAATCTTAAAAATGTTTAAAATAAAAAAATTTTCAAATTTTTTTTTTTTTATTGGATTAAACAGTGGAAATAAAGTTATCTTTTAATAAATGTACCCGATTGTATCAACAATTTCAAAATAAAACGCATTTTAGAGGGTAAACTCTTTTCAAATTTAAAAATTCAATATTATTTCTTGAAATATGCGAAAAAACTTTATTATTAGATAAATTAAAAAACTTCAAATATTTCATTGAATAAAATATAAAAATACACAACAGAGGATATTATATAGTGAGTGGCTGAAATATTCAGTGGATTTACCTATCGCGTATTGACTTGCCTAGATGCACACATATATTGAAACTCTTAATAACTTATAAACTTTATATGAAGGCTATATGCAACTTATGATCTAAATACAATTATTCTTGTCTTCTCCCCCATCTTCCTTTTGCCTTTTGTACTAGAAATGAACACGTCCAGTTATTAGAAACTCAGTAGGCACTCATAACGCACCTTGTTCTTCACCAATCAAGTCCGGTTCAGCTTTCCTCGATGCACCTATTTGACTAAAATACCATGTTCAGACACAGGTTTCTTTGAAGTGCATACTTAGGGTTCCATGAGGCAATACTTCAAATAGGCTAGATGTCTCATTAGTAGTACTTTATCTCGGGCTGGGCGCGGTAAGAGGCGTTCAGCAGCATGTTCGTAGACAGTCGTAACAAGACTGCATTGGATACTTTACTTAGCGTATTAGAAGTGCGGTGAGCGAGGTGCATCAGAAAATATTTTTATTGATATGAAGGGTACTATTAGCTGCTCTATCTCGAATATATATATATATATCATATATATTATATATATATATTTATATATATAATATATATTATATATATATATTATATATTATATATATATATTATATATATTATATCATATTATATATATTACTATATATATAATAATATATCGTTCTCAACCAAAGCTAATTTACTTACGGGCAGAGGACATCAGTCTCCATTTCTCAACATCCACTTGTCAAAATACAGCCACCGCAACACATCACCAAGAATACCTACAATTTATGTAGAAACTCTGGGCTACTCAACTCAAAGAATGACAGGCTTCCCCCTTAAATCCTGCCATCATATCCTCCTAACTACGACTGCCACAAATCACATTCCACCCAATAGTCTATTTGAACAACAACCCCTCCCCCTAAACAAAACCCATAAAATATTAGTGACTTCACTACGATACACACATATGATTTCTCCCCCACATCAACAAATTTACATTCTCTACTGCAAACGGAAATTAAACCCCTCGCGAACTCTTCCCAAGACAACTTCAGTGACGAAAACACCCTAACCACAATCTACAAACAACTTCTTAGAACTAATATAAACTCTCTGCCTCCCCCGCATGGTTCCAGCAAATAGCAATCCAACTTAAATAAATCTACAAGTTACCAAACACTGCCCTTAGATAATCACATGGATGTACTAAGAAACAAACCCATCAGGCACTTACATGACGAGACACACATCCTTCCCATTCCACTACCCACTTGAAGATGGTAGGGACACATTTTTCCAGAAAACACTCAATCCAACCCACTCCATGCACCTATACTCTCTAACCACCCTCCCCCCCCCCCCCGAACAGCGACTAGAATCCCCCCCTCTCATCAGCCAAACTTATAATGACATCTAGCAACAACATCCGCCCTCCACCCCCAACATGGGGTCTTCGCTCTCTGCATCCATACACATAACTAACACATATCTCAAACCGCCCCATACAATGCTTACTAACACCCCCATCTCCAAAACATCTCCATCAGAAGATCACTGTCCAGAAGAAACCAAATTAACCTCGCCCGGAAAGCAGATCAGGCAACCACCCAAATCTATATGCAATATAAATGTCAGATTAAACTTGACAAAACTGTTATATTCCCATATCCCCCATCTGCAACTAGATGTTCGTCATATCCCAGGACACAATGGAGCATTTCTTCTGGAGTGCCCTGCCCTTGACTGCACCTGGACCAACCTTGCCATCACTGTAACTTCCTATTCTCGACCTGTGGAACGCCCAAGAGCAGTGCTGGCTTTCTGGAGGCGGTTGAGGCCTCTCCACTAAGGTGGCGTCCAGGGCAGAAATATAATATAATATATATATATATAATAATATATATATATATATATATTAATATATATATATATACATATATATATTACAAAAAAAATGTTAGGTATATATATATATATATTATATATATTATATATAGAATAATTAATAATAATATTAATAATAATAATATATAATAATTGACTAGTAAGATATTATTTTAACTAATAAATTTATTTTTTTGAATTTACTTCGGCCCCCACTCTATATCATCCCCCGTCTCCTGCTAATGCAGGATGTCCCTCTCGTGCGGCTCGATGGTAGGTGTTGACACATAAAATAAATTCGTAATTTACTAATTATAATAATTAATAATTCGAAATGTAGGAAATTGGAGAAAGAATTAGGAAAAAAATCAATTCATATTAAATAATAATAATAATAATAATAATAATAATATAATAATATAATATATAATTATAATAATAATATAATAATATTAATAATAATAATAATAATGTAATAAAATTTTAAAAATAGTAAAAGAATAATCTTTAAAAAACTCTTTTCAAAGCTTCACACTTTTTAAATTTAATTCTTACCTCGTTCGAAAGTATTGTAAATATGAAGAAATGAACTGTGAGCCGCGAAATACAGATATTGACCATTATTACTTATTATTATTAATTTAATTTTATTATTATTATTATTATTATTATTATTATATATTATTCATTTATTATTCTATTATTATTATTTATTATTTATTATTTATTATTTATTATATATTTATTATTTATTATTTGTTTTTATTACATTATTATTATTTATTTTATTATTATTGGGATTGATTATCTTATTATTATTGTTATTTATTATTATTATTTATATTATTATTATTATATTATTATTACATTCTTTTGTGTTTAAATTTTGATAAATTTTTTATGGCCTAAACTTAAAAATGATGAAAACTATTAAAATTAATGAGTATGGAATATGATATTTTTCATGTTTCATTTTTTCCAATAGAATTCATCATCTGCTTGTAATGAGAAATACATGGGCAGTTCCTGCTGCAAAAATCAAGACAAATCAAGGAAAGCTCAATATTCGGCTCCCTGCCATATTTTACGCATGTAATGATTAAAAGCTCCCTGCGCCTCCGCAACGTCCCCCTTTTTGGGGAATTGAAGGTAATAAGATTCTGTTTTTGTTTTAACTAGAGGTGTAACCCGGAATTCCGTCGGCGAAATTCCGGCCGGAATTTGAACATTTTTTACGCTGTTTTTTCCTGGTTCGCTTTGCCGGTTAATTTGTGACAAAATGCTTTCCGGCCGGAACGGAATTACTAAATTTTACTTCTAAGAAAAAAATTTGCTGGAAAGAGATTATTTTATATAACCTACATCTTAAGCAAAATATAATAGTAAGCTTGCTGTAGTATTCTACAGTGTATACATACCTACAGTATTAATTAAAAAATAAAGTTTACTCAAATGCCTCAAAATATAGGATTATAAGATATTCACATTAAATTCAAATTTAATTGCTAAAATTATATATATATATATATAATATTATTATCATATATAGTATATATATACTATATATATATATATTATATATAATATATATATATGATAATATATAATATATATATATAATTTATCATTATTATATTTATATATATATTATATATATATATAATATATATTATATATAGTATATTTTATTATATATATATTTATATATATATATTAATTATTATATATATATATTATATAATATATATATATATATATATATATATATCTATATAAAAGCAAATTTTTTTAAATGTTAAACCTGTAAATAAAAATAAATACATTCTATAAATAATTACTTATATATATAATAATATATATATATATATTAACTATAATATATATTATATATATATATAATATAAATTATTTTATATAATATATCTAGTATATATTATTATAACCAGTAATACATATAATATATATATAGTATATATATATGATATATATAGGTTTATTATAATATATATTTCTATATATATATAATATATATAATAATATATATATATATATATATTATCTATATATATAATAGCTATATATATATATTATATATATATATATATATTATATATTATATATATATAATCCTGGTTATATATATATATAATATATATAATATATATATTAATATAATATAATATATATCTATATATAATATTATATTATATATATAATATATATATATATATATATATATATTCTATAAAGTTTAACTTCATTTAAACAGTTTTGTAAATATTGCCTGAATTGTGGTGAAGAAAAGAAAACTTCATCATATTGGGCGATAATTTTTAACGGTTTTTCTCAAATAATACTTTCCTGCTTCTGAAAATGAAAATAATTTTCTCGAATATATGAAGGAGACTGGAAAGGAAGAGTAATTTTTTGGGCTAGTACTGCTATGTTTGGGATATTGCTTTTGTTCCTTTCCACAAATTAATGGAATTCAACCCTTTTCCCGATTAGAAATTGATTTATTCTTGGTAAAAAAATTTCAATTTCTTTAAGAATTTCACCTTTTGAAGAGCACTGATTTTTCTTTTTTTTCCTTTTTAGCACTAACTGACCTCGCTGTCACTTTCGCTTTCTTCAAACTTATAAAACTAAGTAACTTTGCAGTAATTTTTCTTAATGTTCCTGGTGATTTTGAGGTACTGGCAAATCTAAGTTTATTTGTAGATAATGATCGTTTCTGAAAATGACTCATCCCGCCTGAACTTTCTTCTGTACTGCTACTACCATTATCACTTTCTATTTCTTCTTTTCATATTTCTTTTTTCTTTTTCAGTATATCCATTTTCTACTCAATTTTTCTTATTTCATTAGAAAATAAAGTAAGTTAGTAATGCATTGGGTCTACTAACAGTATTGTAAAAAAACAGATTCAAATCTTGCTTTTGATATATGTCTATTGACCCTCTTTCTCTTCCTTTTTAATCATAAATCTAACTCTAATGCCTTCTTCAGCTCTTCTTTTTTCTCTGCTGTCATCCTCAGAGTTTGAGAGAAAATACTGGAGAGCTCAATATGTAGAATAATTGATGATATATTGATTTTGCCTTATAGTTTCCATAACCATGAGAAATGGTTGCAAAACTCTTAGAATTTTTTAAAGTATTTGCCCTTTATTAGCAGTCAAAGCTTAAATGATTGATTGTTCTAAAATATAAACTTGCAGAGGTCCTTTCTCAAACATTCAAATTCTTTGCTAGAATCAAATATGTGCTATTCCACTTTATATTAACATCTTGAATTGGCATAAGTGGGCTTGCAAGATGTGGATCCAAGTCTCTTTGTATTCTTTTAAGTTCGTTACAGCTTAAAAACTGGAATGATTGAAATGTGTGCAAATATTCCTAATTTTTTATTAAATCACACTGTTCTTTGAGAAATAAGGCGAATCTTTAATAAATTGAAGTTAATGAATAAAAACAAGAAAAAGCTTGTATATCTGGCTAAATCTGTTCTCAAGTTTCATGTTTATCAGCTCCATCACGAAGGATAAATGAGATCATGTTAGGAGGAACTTCCAATTATTCAGCGTAATTTCAAAACTCATGGAGTGATTTTAATTCCCAGAATGGAGACACTGGAAATACTTGGCAATGGAAGTACACAGTCATTTTTTCAAATCGCTGGTAAGGCAGAGTGAGTTAAAGAATAAATGAGTCGTTTCGAATTTATTTAAGGCTTCGCTATATATCTGTGTAAATTGTATATCTGAATCAGCCTTAGATACTTCTTCAATAATGCTGATCGTCAATTTCCTGTACGAGTTGGTACATTTTTTCTCTACAAAAATATTTTCTACTAGGAATAAGATATTTTGGTTGAAGATGGGCATTAAGTTTCTATGAATCCTTCTCTTCTGTGACTGTGAATTGACTGGTTACTCATTGCGAGTAAAATTCCATTAATTTTCTGTGATTTGGTGGTCAATTGATATGCCAAATTTCTCTTTGGGAGAACTCTCATTAAACTCACCTTATTTCAAGGCTTGGTCTAATTGCTCTTTTGTGGTTCCCCTGTTCTAGAAAATCAAGACTCTCACTTAGATTATTGAAATTTTTTGAACTTTCAGATTTTCTCTTCATGATGATTTTCCATATGTTTCTGAAGTGGCGTTGTACTAATATAATATTTAATGTTGAAAAGTTATATAAATATTTTTTTTTACATTTCTTTATAGTTAAGGGAAAGTTCATTAGAATTCCGGTTCGCGGCGGAATTCCGGCCGGATTTTTTTTGTGATTCCGCTAATTCCGTTTCCGGCCGGAACTGAAAATTTAAGTTCCGGTACCCCTATTTTTAACCATTTTTTTTTATTTATTTATTTTAATGATGTTTTTTTGCTCTTTCTAATCTTTACACTTGACAAGACGAATGATCTCACATTACATCTCACATACAAATTCTAATTAAGGGAAATTTAAAGAATCTTAATTTTGTAAAATTCACATCAATCACTCTAATCGAACACTAGTTTAGGACCAAAAATGAATTAATGACATTGCAGAAGAAATCGACTCTGTCTGGTAAATGGAGGGGGGAAAGCTTTTTTTTTTAATTCAAGATGAAAATTTTGAGCGTTGAGCCTTATGTGTGTTTTGAATCTTGTAGTTGACCCAATAATTTTAGTAGACTATATATTTATTATATATATAGTCAGTGATAAGCTGACCGATTAGCTTATATAGGTTTATAATATTAGTATACTAATGAGTTATTATATATATATATAACTATAATATATATATATTATATAATAGTATAATATATATATATAATATATATATATATAATATATTATATATAATATATATAATAAATAAGATCTATATATGATATATATATATATAATATATATATATATTATATATATATATATATTAATATTATATATATATAATATATATATATATATATAGTATTATATATAATTATATAATATATATATATATATATATATATATTACATAGCAAAGATATCAGGTATTGTGTATAATGGTGATGGTGGTAGGCTTCTGAATGGAACTCAAAAGTATGTATGAACGATAGTGAGCATGTAAGATAAATGGTGTCAATGGTGATTGGTTTAGCGATTAATAAGTAACGGGTGAGACAAGGGCTTCCGGTGTAGTATGTCTCTTGCGTTATTTCAAATTTTGTATTATGGATGGGGTTATGAACAGGGGAAGGTGTGGATGAGCAGGAAATGGTGGTTAGAATGATGGAGATGAGATGAGTGGAGGGTGCCATACTATTATATGCGGATGATTTGGCTTCTGTTGGTGAATCTGAAGAGAGAGTTGAGAGGATTGGTAAGAGGATTTGGGCGAATATACTAACAAGGAGGGGTTTGAAAGTACGTAAATGATAAGGTAAATGGTTGTGAGTGAGGACAGTCTCCAGTGTGAAGTTATAGTTAATTGGTGAGCAGCTGGAACAAGTGTCTGAGATTAAAATATTTAGGGTATCGTCTTGGATGAGCAACGGATCGGGATGATGCCAAGAGTGTAGTTAGGAAAGTTGTGATGGCAAGGAAGGTTGCTGGTGCAATTAAATCGTTGGTGAATGTAAAGGGATAAGTCTTGAGTCGCTAAGAGTCTTACATGAGGGTATGTTGTTACCATGTGTTTATTGTATGGTAGTGAGACTATGGTCTGGATAATAATATAGATCTAAAGTTCAATGTGTTCAGATGGACAATTTAGGGGGCATGCTAGGTGTGAGAAGAAGAAATTAATAAAAGAAGGAATGAACGTATTAGAGAGTTGTGTGGTGTGGAAAAAGGGGTAAATGCCAGAATAAATGAAAGTATCGCTTTGGAATGGTTTGGTCACGTGCAAAGGATGAATGATAGTCGGGTTGGTTAAGCGGATGTCATAGTGGACGATGTGCTGGGAATCGACCGGGCTGGGAGACCGAAGAGAAAGTGGATTGAAATGGTGAACGAATGTCTTGAGGAGAGAAATGTGAGTTTGTGCACAGGCGAGAATAAAGGTGCATGAATGGCGGGGTTTTGTGAGGGGAAATGGTTGTGGCCCACCTGGGCCAAGGGATGAACAGGCCTTACATTGACGAATTTACGATATGAGGGTCCGTCGGGCGGTCCCGCATGAAGCTTAAGGGTTGATTTTCTGTCCTGTTGACGAGCTTGCACTAATTATGGTAGAAGAGGGGCGGTAAGGCTGGGCTTTCTTTTTCGACATTTTGTCTTACTCTCCTACTTGGGGCTTTTCTTTTCGATGGGCTTGTAAGCGCTCCTATCTCCCATGCTTGGGAAAATAAGGTAGGTGAGAAAAGAAAGAAAAAAATGCATAAATTTATTAATATATGAAAATAATTATATATATATTATATCCGTATTTAAATTATATATATATAGGTTATATTATATATATATATATATATATATATATATATATATATATATATATAATATATATATATAATATATATATATACTATATATAATATATATATATATATATATAAATATATATTTAGGAGTAAAGTGAGGCATATATCAAACGGTGAAAAAGTATGATCATTAATGATAGAAAGGAGAAATAGTAGTTAAGTTTTTAAGAGAGAGTCTTGTGAATGATCTCGGATTTATCCTGAGGGCGAGGCGGCGTACAAACGGTGTTGTGGTAACACCAAGCATTTGTTCTTGTGGATGGGGTGGGGAGGGGAGGGGAGATTTTGAAGTCTCAATATTGGTCTGACGAGGATCTTGCTCTGTGACTTTCAGGCAAGTTCTCTTTCCACACAGCATATTTATAATATATATATATATATATAATATAATACATATATATATATATATATATATATAATTATATGATATATATATATATTAATTATATATATATATATATATATTATAATTATATATATATTATATATATTATATATATATATATATATATATATATTAATATTTATATATTATATATAATATTATATATATATATATATATATATATATATATATATATATAATATTTATATATATATATAATATATTAATATATACTCCTGCCCCTGGCCCACCTTAATTGGAGGGCCACACTGCTTCCAGGAAGCCGGCTGCCGCCACTGGGCGATTCCACAGGTCGAGAAGAGAAGATATAGAGAAGTCGGCGCGGGGGGCCTCGAGAGCAGAGCACCCCAAAAGGAGGTGTTCTATTGTGTCTTAAGAATTGTGACATCTTGTGCAAGTGGAGGAGGTGACATTGTCTAGTTTGAATCTATCTTTATATTGCACGAGTTTTGGGTGGTGACCTGATCTGCTCTGGGCGAGGTCGATTTGGCCTCTTCTGGATAGCTTTTCTTCTTTAGGGGAAAGTTTTGGGGAGGGGGTGTTTAGTAATTTTTTATTTCTACGATTTTGTAGGTATGTGTTGGTTAGATGTGTATGGATATGTGTAATCCATGACCTATTGGGAGGGGGAGCAGGGATTATGTTGTAAGTGTTGTAATAGAATTGAGCTGGTGAAGAAGGGGGGGATTTTAGTCTTTGTCAGGGGTTGGGGGTTGGAGAGAATTTGGTGGCAAGGGTGGGATGGATTACAGGTTTTCTGATAGAATTGAGTCCCCACCATCTCCAGGTGTGTGGAGATGTGGAGGATGGAAGTTTCGTAATGTAAATGTTGGATTGGGGTGGTTTTTGTGCAACCTGTGATAATTCTGAGAGCTGTATTTTGAGAGATTTGTAATTTATTTGTGTTTGATTTTGAGAGTGCTGGGAACCATGGTGGTGAGGCATAGTTTAGATTTGTTCTAAGGAGTTGTTTATAAGTAGTGGTGAGTGTGTGTTTCCTGTCGCTGAAGTTGTGTTGAGAAAGGGAGGGAAGCTATTTACATCATTCGTGACCTATCGAGGTCCTGTAAAATCATGGTCTGCATTAAAAGTAGTCACAGACGGAACTGTATGTTCAAATTTCCAAATATTATTTACATAGAAAATATAAATAATAATGGAACATGGAGTTAATTTGTCTGTGTGTGTGAGATGCAAAAAAAAACATGAATGTAACTGAACTTAATTATTCTGTTTCTTCTTTCTGATGAGTCCAATTGGATCGGGAATAAGTGAGAAAGTTGATAACTTGCAGTAAAGTGATAAGCTGTGGTTCAAGATTGAGGTTGGAATCTCCCAAGATAGGCAATTGTTGTGATCCCAAAATTAGCAATAGGCTGAAGAATGCTCCCAAAATTTGCAAGTATGAAATTCCAAAATTAGCAATGTTGTGCCCCGAGACTAGTACCTGTAAGTAGACATGTCAAATATAGATAAGATCCATGCTGTTATTACAGTGAGTGAAAAATAAATAAGAATGATATTGAATCTGAAATGAGTGCTTATCCTATGGGAATTAATCCCTCAGCAAGGGCACTGGGAAAGTCTTGAAAGATCTGCTGCTGTGCTGAATGAAGAAAAGTCTGTTAAAGAAAAAGAGGGTTAGCACTCATAAATCAATGGAGCTGCTGGTTACACATCTAACATCAAGATTGAAAACTGTGAATTCTTACTTCCAGAGATGTGTAATTCCTCTTGACAGCAAGAGACAATCATGGGTCGTGGTGGAAAATGTCCACTTTCAAAAAATCAGAATATATCCTGAAAATGACTAGTCTAATAATCTTTACCTAAAGACAGATAATTAGTAGGATGGGAGAAAGTGCATATGATTATAAGCATGAATGGAAATAATAATATATATAATTATAAATATAAATATATATATATTAGTGATGCACCTTTCAGAAATATATTACTGCGACAGCAACCCTTACCCCCCGCATTTAAATTACGCCCCCACTCAAATTTCTTATAATCATGATGTACTGAAGTACTGAAGAGCTGAAGATTAAATAATAAGGAGTGGAAGGGCAGCGGAGAGATGAAGGTCTCCATCGGAGAACTGAAACTGAAAGAACTGGAAGAAGCTGAAATGGGACGGACTGAAATAGTCCAACAGAAATCACACACAAACAAAATGAAACCGGAACTGAAAATATTTACAAAAGCTCAACTAAAGCTGTAATGACGTCTGTTACGAAATCATTGAGGAAACCAGGGAAAGAATGGCTGTGACACGTGATCCTCCTCGTTGAGAATTTTCCGTAGTGATCGGATACCGAAAGATTGACGGATTGATGATTCTGATAAAAGTTCAGCAGTAACAGATGAATAGTCAGTACGATGACTCCCGGGGTTTGATTGGTATTCTCCAACTAGGAGTCTAGGTAATTCTTGATGTAAATTCAGTAAATTCATCTCTTAACCATGTCTTCTCACGTCACAGCGAAGAAGATTCGGCTCACTGGCGCTGACAACTTAAGAGAATCTTCGTTATTGTTAAGAGACGAAATATACTGGTTCTATTAATTGCATCTGTGTAATATGTATATAAAAAAAATGATGTTCCATTATTTTAATTTAATTATTAACGATTTAATTTTATTATTTACAATTATCGTTTCTGATTTCTGAATTTTCAAATTTTTATAAATTATTTTCAAATATTTGATTCTGTATTAATTGTTTTAATAATGAAAATTATTATCAGTCATTTTTCTGAATTAATTAATCATTTTTATTCATACACATTTTATTTTTAATATTTTATATATTTAATTTATTAACACTTTAAAACACTGGAACTTTTACATTCTTTAAATATAAATATTTTCAGTGGTGTGCTGGTCTTTTAATTTAATTTCAAATTTCAATTTTCAAAAAGTTTTATAAATTTTATAAAGTTTTATAAATTTTATTTTTTCATTAATATTTTCATATTTTCACTTTTTATTTAGTTATTCAATTTAGTTAATTATTTTAATTTAATTTTAGTTAAATATTTACAGAAAAAATCAAATATAAAAATAATCCTACAACAGTGTCTGGGTACTGAAAAATAAAAAATGAAACAAAGTTGAGTTTAAGAAGAACGTCCGGTTTGTTGGTAAATAAAATATGGTTGAATTGCTACTAAGGCAAATCTTCAACACTGTAAATTCTGGTAATCAGATATGTAAATATGAAATATGCAAAATAAATATTTATTAATGCCTAATGGGGAAAATAATAAAAAAAATCGGACACTTCCAAGAAATATTTACATGAATAGAAATATATAATAATATAAAATAACTACAACCAACAAACTCTGTACTTATAGATCTTTTAGGCTTTGTTTTCAGTGAGGCTGAGATGACTGTAAAGACTCTACTAGTTTAAGAAGTAATGGTTTTGATACTAATGTGGATGAAAAGGATATGAGATGAATGAATGTGTCATCACCATTGTACATGCACTGGTGGTCATCCCCAGCACACATGCACACTCACTCTAACACAAATTCACCACCCACAGAACATTCAGAGAAACAGAGAGAGAACAGAAAACGAACCAGATGACAATGAAGAGAACGGAATACCACAAGAACACAAGTGGCAGTGAATAGCATGAGAAACAGAAGAACATGTCGGATATCTGTTAATTCAGAAGCATAACTACAATAAACTACTTCGTCTTCTTCTCTGTATATATTCAATTGAAAGAAGATCTGAATTTTTCTATTACTGATGTGCTTTAAGATGCAGACTAAGGTGTTGATGTATCTGAATCTGGAGGAGGCAACAGGTAATTGTAATGTACCCTGCCAAGTAGTACATCCTTAGTTCTGTTAGATTTAGGTGGTTCTGTAATAGAATTAATTGAATGGACAGAAATCCAATTAAATGGAGGTAGTGTACGTTGGTAATCGGTAGCCACTACTTTAAGTTTTGCGTTGGAACGATGTAGTAATTCCCTGCGAGATAAGTCCGGAAGGAAACTATTTTCCCGCAAAGAAGCTGCACCAAGAACTACTAACTCTGGCATGAGTTCAGTAGGTACAATAAGAAATTTAGTAGGTTCAGAAGTAAAACAATTCTCAAAGACCAAAGGAAGATTCAAATTGGATTTGACAGGAAAGATATGATCTTTCTGTAAACCTCTGATAGCTCTAATTCCGATTTCAGAAGTAGGTTTACTTTCAACATCGTGGAACAGTGGGACCAGAGAAGAGCTGATAAGGCTTAATCCGGCACCGCTGTCAACCATACATCCGTAATAACCGAAACAATCTTTGGTAAACGTGATGCAGATGATGAGTGGATCTAAACCCAACTTAATTTGACAGAAATTTACTGAAATGGTCCTTAGATCTTTGTCAACTGTTGTAGATTCACTGATAACTGCTACTGGTACAGCGTTTATAACAGCTGTATCTTCTATTATAGCTGTGTCAGAAGAGGTGTTGTCTTGTGCGGCAAGTGTTTGATTCTTAGTGCCGGTGTTTTCATCACACTTATCATTTACATCATTCACACAAGGACTAACACTACTACTATCACTACTGCTAACCACTATGGTTTCTGCATGAGAGTGACTAACACTACTGCTAACTGCTACTGTATCTGCACTACTACTAACTGCTGCTGCTGTTTCTGTAAGAGAGGGACTAGCACTACTACTACTACTACTAACCACTAAGGTTTCTACATTACAACTAGCACTAATGCTATCCTCTACTATTTTTTCTGCATGAGGAGCCACTATATGGTTCAACATGGACTGCTGTAAATTCGTCTCCACCGGATGACTCATTTCTGGGGAGATTTGGAGTTTAAAGCTCCTGCTGGGTCTGCTTCTGATGGGCACATACATCTTCCTTCATAGGGCGACTTTTTGCACCAATCGCATGGGTCCAGAAATTTCCGCTGCGGAAGCGGAGTGTCACATGTATTAGTTCGTGATTGCTGGTGTGTATTGTCTGCGCGTGGGGAATTACTATGTTTCCTGTTTTGACCAGAGGACTGTGGTGTTCTGTTATGTGTATTCCTCTGAGTCTGATTGCGCGGTGGTGTTCTATGTGTACTGTTAATTCCAGCATGTGGGCCCTTACAAAACGGACACACTCTACCAGAATTTGTTTGTGTTGTGCGTGGTGGAGATCTTAAGGATCTACATTCAGCCCTTACATGCCCCCTCTTTCTGCAATACGAGCAATCCCAAGATACTTATAACATTCATCCATCGTGTGCCCAACATTCTCACAGTAATCGCAACAGGTGATTTTTGTTAGTGTTCTCATTGCGATTTGTGTGTGTCTGTGTATTGTTGTGACTGCGTCGGCTAGTGTTTTGGGTATCTCTGTAAAACCGACTATTTGAACTGTTAGTGGATGAGGGATAAGATTTCTTATTCTGATTTGTGTTATGATATGTTTTCTCTTTGTTGTGAGACTTTTGTCCATTATGAGTCTTCTGAAGAACATCGGACCAACCTGGATTTACAATGTCAATCGTGATTGTAGAGTCAAGGTCAGTCTTTGATTGATCCGATTTACTGTTATTTCGCTCTGGAGTATAATTGTTGGAAACTGCTTCTGTAGATTTACCCTTGTTGTAGTCACGATCAAAGGAATCTGCTAGGCTTACAATCTTACTCCAGAGTACACGTTCAGTACTATCCTCCTCAATTTGTTTGATGTATTCTGAAATCCGTTTCTCTACATAAGGAGGTAGGCTGAGAAGAAAAGCAGTTCGTAAGGAATCATGCTCTCTCATTTCTAGGCCATGATATGCTTTCTTGGCTAGATGTTCTAGACGAAGAGCATACATACGAATACTCTCGCCTGGTGTTCTGTATGCGGAATGATAAGCTTTTAGCTTATGCTCATTCTTCCGTTTTTCTTCTTGGTGGAACCAAGCCAGCAAAGTTTCTTTCACAGATCCGTAATTCTTGATGATGAGCTGATACAACTGAAGGAAAGAACTTTCAAGTTGTCTTCCTAACAAGCGCAACCACTGATGAGGCGAGTTAGGGTAGTTGAACGAACAATATTGTTCAAAATCTGCGAAGTAACTAACAAGATCCTGGTCAGCTTCGTACTTGAACTTTCCTGGATCTACCACCTTGACCTTCCGCGAATTCTTTGCTATTTCTGCCAGATACAATATGGCTTGTGACATCATAAGCATGTGTCGTTCTAAAACGTCCAATCTAGAAGGAGCAAAGAACTGCGGTGGTACTTGATTATCAGCAGCTGTATTGTATGTTGGTGGTGGTGGTAGTGGAAAATAAGGTCTGTTGTCAATTTGTCCTGCAGGACCGGTTAATCCATGTTGACGATGATCTGATGGTGCTGATACTGCAGCAACTGGAATCGGCATTGTGGAAATACTAGAAGTCAAAGGCTCAAAGATACCTTGACTTGGGAAAGGAGAGTTTACCGTTGCTGTCTGAACGTAAGTCACGTCAGTCGGTTGTGTATTAAGGGGTGTCGTGTATGTCGTGTAAACCGCATCAGAGGGTGACACTCCATAAACATGTGCTGTCGTGTATGGATTAGGTTCCGACATAGCTATTACTGGAGAACCAGAAGGAGAACCAAAATTTAGTAAAGAAAAGTCTGTTCCTAACAGATCTGTACTAGGAACAGTAACACTGGGAGGAACAACCCTAGCAGGTTGTGGTTGTTGCTGCGCTCACAACAACGCAGTCTCCTCCTTAAGGAACTTGAACTCCTGTGTTAAAGTCGTGACAAACTCCTGCAAAGGAGTGTCCAACACAGGGTCTACATTGGAAGGACAACCCCGAGCGAAAGCTGGGTCTCGTCTCTGCTCTTTCTCTTTCTTTTCCTTTTCCCTGATAAAATCCAACATTTCCTTTTGTGTTGGTGGAGGTAAATCTTCCACTTCATCACCCACATTCACCAAAACTTGTGCTCCTGCAACAACCCTCTCCCCATCATCACCATTCTCACCCCCATTCAAACTCTGCAACTCTGAAAATCTGTTAGAAGGCTGCATTATGGTTAGGCAAGATATTATATTTCAAATATATTTCAATATATCACAAAAATAAATATTATGACAAAAAAATGATGATAAGAAAGAAAGGTGTTTGCGACAGAGAAGGGAAAATCTGAATACAGCAAGCAGTATCTAATTTAGAAATTCGAACAAAGTTATTGTATGAATTTTTATTTTGCTGCATAGACCTCGAGTTAGCTTGCTCTGGTACTCGTTATCTACCACTATAACTATTATGACTACTATGACTATGACTACTGGTATGGTTGATCTACTGACCTAACTCTATTACTACCACTATTCAAGTCATTCAAAAATCAGTCATACGTGTTCCTTCAGGAATATTAAAAAATATTCGCAATGTTTTGAAGATACTAGGGATGTACCGATGTTGGGGAGAGTGACGAAGCACTCAGTGAATCTGAAGCCCACTAGGGAAGTTATGACGCTCCGAACTGAAATGACCCGGAAGAAAGAAAGTCCCCAAACATTCACACTTAAACTCAGAACTAAAATCTGATACTATGACTACAACTACATTCAGAAACTAATAAGGACGGTAATGATACTAATCTACCGGTTATTAGGTTAATAGGAAAACTAGACTATCTGTTAGTTGGTTAGTTCTATAACTATCACTGTAGCTCTACGGTTCGGTTAGTTTGTTAGTTAGCCTAAACTTTTTCTAACGGTAAACGAGTTTCTTACCAGAACGAACTAATGAGACATCTAGGCAGCAAACTATTCATCAGCAACTTCTTTGATTTGAATGGCTTCCTCTCCCTCCGTGAATAAGTAATAATTGAACGTTAAACTGAGTAGAAGGGGGAGAAACAAAATGCTTCCTTTTCTAATTTTATTTAAAAACTAACTTTTAAGGGAGGGAAGCTAATTACATCATTCGTGACCTATCGAGGTCCTGTAAAATCATGGTCTGCATTAAAAGTAATCACAGACGGAACTGTATGTTCGAATTTCCAAATATTATTTACATAGAAAATATAAATAATAATGGAACATGGAGTTAATTTGTCTGTGTGTGTGAGATGCAAAAAAAAACATGAACCGTAACTCAACTTAATTATTCTGTTTCTTCTTTCTGATGAGTCCAATTGGATCAGGAATAAGTGAGAAAGTTGATAACTTGCAATAAGTGATAAGCTGTGGTTCAAGATTGAGGTTGGAATGAGGTTGGAATCTGCCAAGATAGGCAATTGTTGTAATTCCAGAATTAGCAAAAGCTGAATTTCTCCCAAGAATAGCAATAGTCTGAAATCCCAAAATTAGCAATGTTGTGCCCCGAGACTAGTACCTGTAAGTAGACAAGTCAAATATAGATAAGCTCCATGCTGTTATTACAGTGAGTGAAAAATAAATAAGAATGATATTGAATCTGAAATGAGTGCTTACCCTATGGGAATTAATCCCTCAGCAAGGGCACTGGGAAAGTCTTGAAAGATCTGCTGCTGTGCTGAATGAAGAAAAGTCTGTTAAAGAAAAAGAGGGTTAGCACTCATAAATCAATGGAGCTGCTGGTTACACATCTAACATCAAGATTGAAAACTGTGAATTCTTACTTCCAGAGATGTGTAATTCCTCTTGACAGCAAGAGACAATAATGGGTCGTGGTGGAAAATGTCCACTTTCAAAAAATCAGAATATATCCTGAAAATGACTAGTCTAATAATCTTTACCTAAAGACAGATAATTAGTAGGATGGGAGAAAGTGCATATGATTATAAGCATGAATGGAAATAATATATATAATTATAAATATAAATATATATATATTAGTGATGCACCTTTCAGAAATATATTAGGGTGGAGTCAGAGCTACTGCGACAGCAACCCCTACACCCTTTTTAATTTTATATAATCAGGGTTGGCACCCAAAAACCCAAACCCAAAAACCCAAGAGCAAAAACCCAACTTCTTGGGTTTTTGTTCTCTAACTTCTAATTTTGAATTTTAAATCAATGTAAATGGAAGACCATAGTAACCATGGGTTTCCTAGCCAGTATAATGAAGATAAAAAAAAAAATTTTATTTTATAATCTATGCATTAAAAATCTAAATATTTAGTCCACTTTTGAACTGAAGGAAAATATATAATTCAAGATTTGCACCCAATCATCCCCCCCAAATCAAAAAAAAAAAAAAAAAAAAAAAAAAAAAAAAAAAATTATAATTAGTTTTTTCTTTGATATTTTATCAAGATAATAAATTTCATAATTTAATCTTAAATTTTAAACAAAGTAAATAAATACTTGAATGTATGTTTTTCAGATAAAAATGTAATGGAATACTATGTATCAAAACTCTGAATCAGTATTATTTTTTGATCTCGAGTGCCTGTAAATTCTTACAAGCATTTCAGCCTTTTCTCTTCCCAATCTATTTCTTATTTTGCTCCAAATGATCCCAAACGTTGAAAAGAATCTTTCTATTTATCCTGAACTTCTTCTACATTTCTCTAAATGGCTTTTAACCCTTTCTATTTTTTTTGTTATATTCTCTTTGCAGTAATTACAAAGAACTCTGTTTGGTTGGTCACTTAATACTGTCCCCTCCTTCCATTCACTAGCCTTATATCTTCCTCCCTAATGATACTTCCTTCATTTTTAAATATCCTGTATATTGTTTTAAAGATTGTATTTAATTAAAATATTCAATAATAATAAGGATATCTGAAAATAAAAAATAAATTTGTCTAAATAGGAAAGCTTGAAGATTTTTTTTAAAAACGATTTATATATATATATATATATATATATATATATATATATATATATATATATATATATATATATATATATATATATATATATTATATTATATATATATATATATATATATATATATATATATATATAATAAACTGGCATTAGTAATAATTTATAAAAATAATCAGAAATACATTTTTAAGCTGTAGTTAAACTTTGCAGTTTCTCTCATATAAAGAAACTAGTTTTTAAATTTGAAACTTGTATCTTACACTTACGTTGACATTAGAAGGATTGATTTGTCTACATCAAAAAAGTTTTTCTGACAAAAATATATAAATACCCAAAACCCCCAAAACCCCAAAAAACCCACCCAAAAACCCAGCTGGGTTGGGTTTTTTATGAAAAACCCGGGTTTTGCCAACCCTGATAGATAAGTCTCAATATTTTGAAGCTTTTCTTAATCCTAGAAGGTTGTTGTTCAGTGATTATAGGATGGAGGGAGGATTGGTGATGGTCAGTAGTTAAAAGTGTGATGGAGGATTTAAGGGGGGATGCTGTCATTCTGTTGGAGATTAACCAATTTTCTAATAGATGTAAGTATTCTTGGGTATGTTGTGTGGCTATGTTTACGTCTGGGTGTTGGGAAATAAGACTGATGTCGTCTGCGTAAGTAATAAGTTTGGTGGGTTGGTGGGTTGGGGTAGGCAGATCTGCTGTGAAAAAGTTGAGATTGCCTTTAAAACAAAGTATATATTTATATAAAAAAATATTTCAATAAGTAATGTATATATTATGTAACACAGGAGAAGTATAGTATTTATATTTTGTATGTTTAATCAGATAGGCTGGGTTATTAATTATTTAAGAAAACATTAAATCAAGAATAAATTATAAATAATAAAAATATAAAAAATGATATAATATTTTGCAGGGTTATGGTATATAATTCTAGTTAAAATCTAGTTACAAGAAATCTTCAGTATTATCAACATATGTATATAGTAAATTATAAGAGAAACTTAATAAAGTAATATTTGCCTTATTGATGCAAGAATATTACAAATAAAGCAAACGTGTATTTATATATTATCGTAAGATATTGTTTTGGTATTGTTCTAACCAAACTAAGTTGAGATTTTAACGATATCCAAGGAGGTTGTAGAGATAAAATATCTTATAGTTAAGATGTTCTAAAACTCTGATTTCATCTAGAGATCAGAAGTATAAAAATCCAGGTTTCATACGAGATCATACAGGCTTGATGATAAGAAACTAGACTATAGTTAACTAGAATCATATAAATGCTAGAATCATACTAAAAACTAGAGCCACTTCCTTTGGCTAATCCAATGATGCAATTATATGAAAATTATGGTAATATCTTAATAGTTAAAAATATCTAAAGTAAATGAAAGGTTACTTAAAGATTCCTTGTCTGAGGGGAAGAAAAGAGAAATTAGTAACGAAAATAATTAAACATGAAAGTTAAGGGAAGACTAAAAAGAAACTACCAGAACAGTTTAAGGAAGGGCTAAGAGAACTACAAGAAGTATAGTAGAAGAACTGCCGACAGAGTCGGTCTCAAGGTAAGCATGTAACAAGGGTGTTACGGCTCGACAACAAAAACAAACAATAGGAATGGACAGACCCCTAGGAGGCTCCTAAGGATTCTTTTACAACCTATCACAGTTAAACAAAAATAGCTAGTTAAAGAACACTAAACAGGATCCATAAGATTAATCTCAATACAACACACAACCAACAACCTCAACAAGTCAGTGCCGACGGCAGAACCCCTACAGGGTAAATCTTCTGTGAAAAACTTGAACAAAAATGGAGAGAGAATGGCGCCCTGTGGGACGCCATTTTGTAATTTGATAGAATGGGAGAGGTTGTTTTTGTATAAGACCTTAGCGAAACGGTTAGTGAGGAAATTGGAGAGCCATTTTTTGTTTTGTTTTTCTAGGTGGGAGTGGAGGATTTTTTGAATAAGGATGTGTGTGGGGACGGTGTTGAATGCTTTGTTTATGTCTATTGCAGTGAGTATAGATCTGTGGGAAGGGGATTGGTTGAAGCCATTAATGATGTGTTGTGTGAGGGAGGTGATGGCTGTGGTTGTAGAGTGGTTGCTTTTGAATCTGTGTTGGAAATCTGGGAGAGTAATGGGGTGGGAAATTTTGTTTAGTATTAATTTCTCTAGCAGTTTACTAATGGAGCAAAGCAGAGAAATTGGGTGTTAGGGTCTTTTTTTTGGTTTGAGTTTAAGGATTATGAATGCTTGTATCCAGATTGGGGGTATATATAATATATATATATATATATATATATATATATATATATATATATATATATATATATATATATATATATATATATATATATATATATATATATATATATATATATATATATATATATATAATTTTATCTATATTTAGATATAGCAAGTATAATATATATATATAGCATATATATATATATATATATATATATATATATATATATATATATATATATATATGTGTTTTTTTTTTATAGATATATATATATATATATATATATATATATATATATATATATATATATATATATAGAGAGTGTAAATAATATATATATATATATATATATATATATATATATATATATATATATATATATATATATATATATATATATATATATATATATATATATATATATATATATATATATATATATTCACCATCCCCTACTGTAGATCTGTATTGACCTCTCAGGTGTTGCCTTTGCAGAACCTCCTCCAGTGGTTTCTATCTTTGTACATTCTTCTCTCCTCCACATCCACCATAGACACTCCTCTGACGTTCATCACATCTTCCACAGTGTCCTTCCATCTTTTCTTCGGCCTGCCCACAGGTCTACGGCCCACTGGTGTCCATTCCAGCATCTTTCTTGGTCCAGTTCCCTCTTCCATCCTCTTGAGGTGCCCATACCATCTCAGTTGATTCTGTTGTATATGTTTAGTTATTGATCCAATTCTCAGCTCTCTGTATTTCCTCACTTCTCCACCTATCTCTCATGGTAACTCCCTCAATCAATCTCAGCACCCATCTCCATCGCCTCCACTCTTCTCATTTGTGTTGTGTTCAGTGCCCAGCATTCCGATCCGTACACTAGTAATGGTCTCAGTATTGTTTTGTATATCACCATTTTCACTTCTTTTGGTATGGCTGTTTCTTTCAGTACTGGGTATAATGCTCCTACGTTCTGAGAGAACTTCTTTATCCTCTCACGTATCTCCCCTCCCTGACCTCCTCTCCCCTCCATCATCACTCCCAAGTATTTGAATTTATCCACCTGCTGTAGTCCTGTTCCTTCTATATTGATGTTCAGTTCTGTTCTTTCTCTAGCTATTCTCATTACCTCCGTCTTCTCCATATTCATCTTCATACCGATTTCTCCCATTTGGGCATCCCATCTGTTCAACATTTCTTGCAGGTCCGCCCCCTCGCCTGCTATCAATGCTGCATCATCTGCATATAGTAGTGTGTGCTCATTGTCAACCTGTCTACTATTCTCTTCAGTCTGTAATCCATGTATAATACTTTTTATTGCTCTTTTTAATTTTTGTGGTACTTCATACTCTTGTTCGTCCAGTGCTCGCCATAGCTTTTCCCTATCAATCCTATCAAAGGCTTTTTTCAAAGTCCACAAACGCCACATCTGCTCTTTTATTCCATTCTATTGTTTTTTCTATCATCATTTTCATGTAGAAGATTGGATCCATTGTACTTTTTCCCGCTCTGAAGCCATATTGCCAACTTCCTAGTTTATCTTCAACTTTGATTCTCAGTCTCCTTTCCAATATTCTCTCGTATATTTTGCTAGCAACATTCAATAAAGCTATCCCTCTGTAGTTGTTACAAATTCTTTTATCTCCTTTCTTATATATAGGGCAAATCACCGCTCTGCTCCATTCGTCAGGTATTCTCTCTTTGTCCCATATCTCATTCAGTAGTTCTAGTAGCCATACTTCCACTCCTTCTCCAGTCTTGTATAATTCAGCACTGTATCTATCGGTTCCTGAACTTTTCCATTCCTTAGCGATTTTACTGC
>JABUQX010047242.1:0-7500 GCA_015478945.1 Trachelipus rathkii
ATATATATATATATATATATAGTTGTTAGTTATATATATATATATATATATATATTATTTGGAAAGGTATTACACGGCAATGTATCGCACAGTTCTAGGACGGTATTGTAAAGGGCTAGCAACCCGGCCATTTACTATTTTGCTTTGACCAGCATCGAACTTTTTTCGCCTAGAAACACGATATTCGTAGAGTTTATGGGAGAAAGATTTTAGAGGCCAAATGAAAGAAGATGCTTGTTCCATTGAAAGGGGTGTAAAACCTCTGCCTGAGAGTATATAACTGTAGGACTAGCATCGAGACCACTGCGTCGAAAGAGTTCTCTAAAGTGCTCCATGATCAAGAGGTTCCAGGCCAAAGGAAAGAAGATGCTGGCCCAACTGACAGGGCGACAGTCCTACATGGGAGATGGTGGAATATATATATATATAATAGTTATATATATATATATATATATATATATATATATATATAATATATATATATATATATATATATATATATATATATATATATATATATATATATATATATAAAAGGAGTTAGAAGTGGTTTGAAGTGAAAACGGGGGTTAGACAGGGAAGTGTACTGTCACCATTGCTCTTTACACTTTTCCTGGACAGCTGCCTTAAAAGGATATGCATAAGGGAAAATAGGGAGCACACTTTGGTTTATGCGGATGATGTGGCAGTGATAACATCAGGAGCTCAAGACCTGCAAGAAGCTGTGAATAGGTGGAATGAGGTACTGAAGTCAATGGGCATGAGAATAAACAGAGAGAAAACGGAAATAATGGTGATTGCAAGAGAGAGGGAAGATATAGTAGTGAACATAGAAGATATAAGGCTTAAGCAAGTGAATAGATTTAAGTATTTGGGCGTGGTATTTGATGATCAAGGAAGACAAGATGACGAGTTGAAAGGAAGAATTGGGAGATTTTCACAGAATGTGGGAATGTTATACCCGTTGCTAAAGGAGAAAGGGATACCAACAGAGGTTAAAATATTAATATATAAAACAATTTGAGACTGATATTGTTGTATGGATCTGAATGCTGGGCAATGAATACGATGCAAAAAAGCAGAATAGAAGCTGCGGAAATGAGGGTACTTAGACTCATTAGAGGAGTATCGTTGAGAGACAGAATGAGAAGCGAGCTGGTGAGGAGAGAACTGGGAGTGGAACCTGTTTTAGAATGGTTTGACATGGAAAAGAATTAGGGATGGAAGGGGAGAGATTGAGAGAGATGATGAATTGGAGACCAGAAGGTAGGAGACCAGCAGGAAGACCGAGGAAGAGATGGATGGATTCGGTGGCAGAGGCTGTACAACGTAGAGGCAAGACGGTAGAGGAAGTAGAGGAGGAAAGAACATTTGAAGATAGAAATCTTTGGAGAAGATTCTGGAGGAGTAGCACCTGACAGGCATACCCTAACAGGATGGATGGTACAAATATATATATATATATATATATATATATATATATATATATATATATATATATATATATATATATATATATATATATATATATATATATATATATATATATATATATATATATATATATATATTAATAGTGGGTGAGGCAGGGATGTGACATGTATCCCTATTATTTAAGTTATATATAGATGGGGTGATAAAAAAATTAGAGGTGTAGGGGAAAATGTTAGGCTGATGTAGAATGGAAGAGAGTGGAGGATGCCCTAGTTATTGAACGCTGATAAATAATTTGGTTTTGTGTGAAGAATCTGAAGAAAGTTTGAAAGGATCGGTAGACGGGTTTGGCAGAGTGTGTAAAAGGAGGGGTTTGAAGTAATTTTATATGTAAGTAAGGTAATGGTAGTGAATGAGGAGAGTCCGAGGTGAGAAATCATGTTGGATATTGAGCAAGTGGTACAAGTATCTTGTGTTTAAATATTTAGGCTATATATGTTGGATGAAAAGTGAATGAATGAAGAAGAAAGTAGTAGGTAAGTTGTGAATGGTAGGAAGGTGGACGGTGTAATTGAATCTTCGGTGAATACAAAGGGACTAACTCTTGAGTGCGGTAGGGTTTTGCATGAGGGTATGTTGCTACCAGTGTTAATGTATAGTAGTGAAACTATGATGTGGAATAAGCGGTATAGATTTAAGGTGAAATCTATTTAGATAGATAATCTTAAGAATGTGTTAAGTTTGAGAATGGACGCATTATGGAGTTGTGTGGTGTAAATAAAGGAGTAAATTAGAGAATACAGGATAGTGAATTAAGATTGTTTGGTCATATGGAAAAGATGGATGATAGTCTGTTGGTTCAAGAAAGATACGCTGCGTGGTGCTCCATAATTTTTGCAGAGTAGTGTGCTTTCACAGATAATGTGAAATTCTTCTCCACAGACTGCTCATATATCATATTTTCGGGGATGACCAAACAGCTGGCATTTAAAACAACGTCTGGGTCGGAAAAGGGGTGTTAAAGTTCAGTAATAGACGAGGATTTGGGGTGTCAGGCGAGTCAAGACGTTGAGAAAATCTGTAAACGTCAGTAACAGGAAATCTTTTCTACAATGGATTTCTTAGAATGACAGGAAAACTCTCGTCTTTCTGTTCTAAAGAGTAATAGTGCCTTTGGTTGTGTTTCTTAATTCATCAGGAGTGGAAATAAGAGAGGTGTTTCCGAGAGAAGTTAAGGATGACAAGATAGAACTTTGATTTCGGGTAGTAGCTTGAACGAGAAGGGACCAATTTATCATTCCTAAAGATTTTTCAAGTTCATCGCTAAGAATAAGAGCTTTGGAGGTGGTGTATCGCAATAAGTAATACATCGGGAATGTTGTGTCAGCTGACACCCGGAGGGGAATAAGTATATGTAGTAAACAATTGAGAACGATTAGTACGAGTGCACCTTTTCGGGGTTGCCCCTACCGTTTGGGCACCTGGGATGTCGATGGGGTGCCATGTGACTGATCGCTGGGAATCGAAGAGGACTTCCAGGTGAAGTGAAAGGAATCACGGCATTAATTTTCGAAATGCTATTCAGAAGAGTAAGTCCATTAATCGGTGCGGGTTCGATAATCGCTATATCTACTGAAGAGTTGGAGCAACGAGATATTTTCTGTGCAACTTTCCACACTGAAGAAAAGGGAGTTGTGGAGTCGACAGTCGAAGTATAATTTCGAAAGTATTGTTTACTTGTTTGATGATTAATTCGACGAGTGGTGAGTGTGTTGGAAATCGACCGGCTGGGAGACTGAAGAAAAAGTGTACTGAGTCAGTAAAGGAAAATGTCTGATGGAAGGAATGTGAGTGTAGCACAGGCGAGAAGAAAGATGCATAATAGGAGTGAAGGGAGGGGTTTGGTGACGGGTTTTTGGGCATAGCCCAGGGGATGAACCTTCATTTAAGAGATACAAAAGGGAGGGTCAGTAGCGGTGTTGTGAAGCCCTGGGGTTGAATTTTGAGCTGCGAATGGTTCTCACTTAAGGGTATGAGGGGACTTTTAGATTTACGTCATGCCCTTCTACTTTTTTTTTTTTTTACAGTTGTCACCACCCACTACCCCCGGGCTGCCCCCTATTCAAGGAGGGTGTGTTGCACGCCTCGGAGTCAACAACTAAGGTAAATTACGCAGATGAGCAATAGACGCAGGCTTTGAAGTGGGGGAGATTAAATTCAGCAGGAAACACAGAGGATGGAAGAGAATTCCACAGAACAGATGTGGCAGGAAAAGAAGGAAGCACCGCAGCGAACTAGCCTGGAGTTACCTGCATCAACACAAAACTCATGTGCAGATACAGCACCCCTAGTTCTACGAGGGCGACGTAAAGTGGAGGTACGCGAGTGATAAGCTCCTCGAGCACCTGCCGCTGCGATACCTATAGAAAAAGAGATAAAGCACCAAACATCGCGCCGTAAAGATAGAGGGTCAAGGGAACTGGAAAGTACAGAAGAGTTTTGGCCTTGACTCGACCCTATCCAAAAAGCCGGGTGTGAAACCAGAGCCCCTGGGATATAGAGAGCAGTGTTCCGCAGGCAAGTGATGAGAGGCCTTATGAGCTGGGAGTAGTCAGAGAAGAGGAAAAAAAGCCCGCAGTCTAAACAGAACTCCCAGTTTCTTTTGAGGCCGCCCAGCAACCATTGTGATGTGAGGTCAAGACATTTTTTGTTTATATAAGGCCAAGGGATGTTTATTGTCAACAGGGAGACGAGAAAAACCGTTGAAAGGAGAGTAGGTTGAAGCAGGCCTGGGAGAGGGAGATTTGTAGGAGTTGAGTTTTTTAAAGAATTAAATTTCTTCCCAAGGTTCAGACGACCCCACCCAGAAATTCTACCAGATCGAAGAGAATAGAATCGGAAAGATGAAGACGAGAGGCAATTCTAAAAGTAAAAGAAGGAGCAGAATTGAAAGTGAGTTGAAGAATTAATAATAGCTACTGGCACAGAGCGGAATGGAGCCCCTTCCCTCTGATGTGCAGGCTGCCCAGAAGATCATTAATGAAAAGTAGGAATAAAGTAGGAGATAGACAGAACCCCTGAGTGAAACACCAAAATATTAGCAGGAAAAAGAAGAAGAAGTTCTGCTCCATCAAACAATGTTTATGAGTGATTTTAGAAAGAAAAACTGGAGACAGGTAAGTGTGAGAAGAGAAACCAAAGAGTGGGGTCTAAGATAAAGGCACCAACAATGCTTAAGTTCAAAGACTCGCTGTCCAGTGTCCAGGCGGAAACCACAGCTAGTGAGAGACAGTGGCATCAGTGGACTTGAGCGCCGAAAGCCGTGGTCATGATCTGAAAGAAGTGAATGAGATCTCAGATGACTGGGTGAAATTGAGAGTTGAGTAGGAAGCCAAAGACCCTTGGGATAGAATACAAGTAAGAGCCATAGGGCGATAGTTAGAAGGGTCAGAGCGGCTTCCCTTTTTCGGAATAGGTCATGTGCGTGCTCCCAACACTGAGGGAAAGTGCTAGGTATTGAGACATAGAGTAGTACTGAGTAGTTGAACGAGGGGTGTATAGCACAGCACACCTCACAACTTCAGAGGTAATTGCTAACTGGGCCACCCGCCTTCCTAACATTCACAGATTCAGGAGCCCATGCACCTGATCGAATGTAATCACAGGCAAAGTACAGGACACCTGAGAGAGAGGCAAGATATAGATTGAGAATGCCAGAATCGTCCAGTAGGGTTGAGTTAGAGGCAATAGAGTTTGTAGTGAGATTAGCTTTTTCAGTTGAGAATTAGCAACAGTGTTCCACTGTGATAGAATAAGAGGTAGAAAGATGGATTTTCACAGGAAGTTAGTTAGAGACATGCTTTTAAAAGAAAATAAGATTCTGTCATGTAGAAGAACTATGGAGGTTTAGCACTTTCAGCTTATGTGCCTGCTTGCTCGTCGAAGAGTATCCTGCAACGATTTCTAGCTAAATGAAAATTAGCAAGAGGGATAGGAGAACGAGAATTTTTCCACTTCCGATACGCACTGTCTCTAGCCTTACGGCCAGAGAACGCTACTGACACTGAACCATGGATTATGAGGAGAGAAAGACGTGTCGAAGAAGGAAAACGAACCTGCTCATCCCACCCATTTACAGCCCACCCATCGCGGTAAGCCAGTGCTCGCCCAGACAAAGCAGTCACCCACGAGACATAGTGAGCAATGGTAGCCTCCTCAATCGGTCCGATCAAAGTGCCGAAAAAAAGTAGGGGCAGGATGGAGCTGTTGGAGAGAAAGTATCAAAATTAAGAGAGCAGGTGCTGTGTCAGATTTACCAATAGGATGAAGGTGGTGTATTTATAGAGAGAAGGACTGGTGGTGAAACATAGGTCAAGTGTATTATTCAAGAATTGGTTGGGACGATCCGAATGTGTGTCTGAATAGTTGCTCCAGACTGCTGAGGCTATGAATATTCCTGGCCTCCTCCCCACCCTGGGTGCAAATCAGTATGAGGACCCCAACTATCGAAAGTTGTGTACATTGAAAACCCCTAAATAGAGGACCTCTCAGTATTTAGATGAGAAGATATAACAGTCCCGTGAGAAGTAGTAAGGTATTCAAAAAAGGCGTGAAAATCTATCTGTTAGGAGAACAGTAGTAGAAGCACAAGATTATTGTAGTGAGAAGAAAGAAAGATTTTAAGCCACAGAACATCGAAGGTTAGGAGGATTCTGAGATTCTCTATATCTACATGTAGGAGTGTTTATGTTAAATATGAGGGTGCATTGATACATCACCCCTTGAAGTAAAACATGTTGCTGTAGTTGAATATTATTAAAATGAGTTAGAGGATGAATTCCTAGCTATCTGGGTCTCAGAGGAGCAAAAGGTTAGGATTAGAGTTAGAGAGGTGGTGTTCCACTGATGCAGAGTTAGATTGCAAGCCACGGATGTTAATAAAGTCGATAGTAAGCGCCCGCGCCTGTGCAAAGCTGCCATCTTGCATGCACATACAACAACCACAAATAAACAGACAAACAATTTGATAAAACAACAAATCAACGTGAAATCAGGTTAAATATCACATTTAAACTAAATTTAAACGATAAATGCTAAAAAGCTAAAATCGTATTATATAAATATAAAATATGAAAATCTTAGTTAACACAACGTTTTCGTACCCTTACAAACATTGAATAAAAAAGTAAATAAAATTGATTTAAAAAACCTAAATTTAAAAGTTAAAGTACCAAAATAATAAAAATCTAATTTAAAACACTGTGAAGACGAAATTCAAAATTCACAAACAGTATTAACTTTAAAATAAACCTACGAGCACAATTACTTAAAGAAAATAAAAAGTTAAAACTAGGACTTATCTTTTAAAACCTCGTACGTAGAACTTTACTAAAACGGATAAAATGGTATCAAAGTAGTAAGATTTAATAAAATTCTAAATAATAAAAAAAAAAGTTTGAAAAACACACACACTTTCACCAAACAGCACTACATGAACACAATAAATAAAAAAAATATAATTATTTCAGTGAGAGCACATTCAACAACGTCTTCACACCACGAAACCTACACAGTATATATATATATATGGATGAGCGAGGGGAGAGAGAGAGAAAGAGGAGAGAGAGAGAGAGAGTGTGAGGAGAAAAAGATATATATATATATATATGATATATATATATATATATATATATATATATATATATATATATATATAAGGTATTACAGCCAAAGTAGGGGGCTCGAGCCGACGGTCGGAGGGCTGATAGAGCAAACGATAAGGAATATTTATTGTTAAATAACCTATGTTGTATGACGCTTTCTTCGTTTCAAAGTTACGAACGATTGAAGGTACACTAGTTTATGTTATGTGACTAGGTTACTGACGATTTAGGTTACTCAATTTTAATGTGTTTGTGTGTGCGTACATGTGTATACGCTTAACGTCCTTCGGAAACACGTGGCAATACCTTTACCTGCCCAATTCATCGTTGATTCAATACAGTGTAGGCATCGATTACGAATGGATCATTACTACACTCTTCCTGAGTTAACCGACATGATAAT
>JABUQX010047242.1:12500-15000 GCA_015478945.1 Trachelipus rathkii
GTCGGTTCCCAACACACTCGATCGCCACTTATACATCCCGCTTAACCAGCCGGGACTAATAGTCTTCATCCTTTTCTATGACCAAACTTATCTCAACATACTTTTCATTTATTCTCTCATTTACCCCCTTTCTTCACACCACAATACTCTCTAATAAGTTCATTCCATTTTATCAATTTTCACACCTAGCACACCCCTAAGATTGTCCATCTGAACACACTGAACTTTAGATCTATACTTCTTATTCCAGACCATAGTCTCACTACTATACAATAACACAGGTAACAACATACTGTCATGTAAGACCCTAGCACACTCAAGACTTAGTCCCTTTACATTCACCAAAGATTTAATTGCACCAGCCACCTTCCTGCCATTCACAACTTTCCTACTACACTCTGCATCGTCCGTTCCCTTCTCATCCAACATATACCTAATATTTTAAACTCAGACACTTGTCCCACAGCTGATCACCATCTAACATAATCCTCAACACTGAGGAGTGTCCCCACCACAACCATAACCTTATTCGCATCATCCACGTTTACTTTCAAGCCCCTCCTTTTACACACCCTGCCAAATCTCTCTACCAATCCTCTCAAACTCTCTTCAGATTCGCCACACAGAACCAAATCATCCGCATATAATAGGTAGGGCACCCTCCACTCATCTCCATTCTCCATCATTCTAACACCATTTCCTGCCATCCCCACCTCGAATTCTTTCCTAACCCCATCCATATACAAATTGAATAACCAAGGAGACATAACACAACCCTGTCTTACTCCGCTATTAATCCTAAACCAATCACCATTGACACCATTTATTCTTACACACGCTTCAATATATCATACATACTTTTGATTCCATTCAGAAGCCTACCACCAACACCATATATCACTTAACACCTGCCATAAACCTTCCCTATTAACTCTATCATACGCCTGTTGCAAATCCATAAAACCTAAATACAATTTTCTCCCCTCTCGTTCTCAATCATTTGTTTCAATGTAAAGATTTTTTAATCGCACACATCCTCTACCACTCCTAAACGCACCTTGTTCTTCACCAATCAGTCCTTCAGTCACTCGACGCACTCTTTCGACCAAAATACCAGCATATACCTTCCCTACAACACTCAATAAACTTATTCCCCTATAATTTCTACAGTTCCTTTTTTCTCCCTTACCCTTATATAAGGGTACTATTACCGCTCCCCTCCAATCCCTTGGAACTATACCCTCTATAAACGCTTTATTACACAACTTCCAAATCCAATCAATCACCATCTCTCCTCCGTTCTTGATCATTTCACCAGTAATTTCATCTATACCTGCAGATTTACCATTCTTCAACTTTCTCACTCTACCCATTACCTTCTCCTTACTAATAACCTCATCCCCAAAATACCTATTCCTTCTTGCACCATCAAACCCACACACATTCACTATCACCTCTTCATTACTGTTAATATTGTGCAGATTTTCGAAGTGTTCTTTCCACACTCCCCTCACATCCATTTCATCAGTTACAAAAGCACCATCCCTATTCATTATTCTAAGCAGATTCCCCTTATTCTCATTCTTAACCTTTCGCGCTTCCTTCCAGAAGAGCTTCCTATTCCCTTGTAAGTCCCCATTCATCCTCCTTCCAAACTGTTCATTTACCTCTTGTTTTCTCCTACGTATACACCTTTTAGTATTTCTTTTTTCCTCCTTATATAATTCCAAGCATCTTTCTTTTGAGTCTTCATCATTTGCTTTTAGTACATTCAACCACGCTTCTTTTTTACTTTTAACCGCTTTCATCACCTCTTCATTCCACCACTCACTGTTAAAATATTCTGCAATTGCATCACTTTATCAATATACACAATGATCTCCTTTGACTAATAACAATTGCTTACCTAATTTAACCAATTTGTTCAGTATCAACTCGTTCACATTCAACCGAGCGCTTTACATACTTATCTTTATTGTCTTGTTCACTTAACTTCTCACTCTTAATTTTACCTACTTTCGTATCACCTTCCTCTCCATCCAAGCCCCACTAACTTAATTTTACATAGAACAACATAATGATCCGATAATCCCATTCCTAAACCCCCTCACTGATTTAACATCCAACACATACTTCAACATCTTCTTCACCAACACTAAATCAATCATACTTTTCACTTCGATACCATCTCTACCTACACCAACTCTAGTATACTTATGGATACTCTTGTGTTTAAAGAAAGTATTACTTACACACATACCTCTTCACAGAAATCAATCACCTTCCTACCATTCTCATTTTCTCCCCGCCACCCCAAAACCACCTGTTTTACCATCCCTTTTTGATCACCTAGTATCCAACCATTCAGGTCCCCTAAAACTATCAACTGAAGCTCCTACTCACCCCATCCAGGAACATCATTCAGATTATTCAAAATCGTACTCTCTTCAACGTTTCTCTCTGGACCATAGGTCACAACCACACATACTGGATCTTTCAA
>JABUQX010047242.1:25000-31973 GCA_015478945.1 Trachelipus rathkii
CAGTCTGGAGAATCGAAGCCTGTTTGGATGAATTCAATTGTAAGATGTTCAGATATTCAATCCGGAGGGTACTGGCCCATGACCCTTCGTCTGTGAACTTAATACACCCACGCAATAAGTACAATCCTTGGTATAATAACGAGAATGGGAAATAAAACCAGTGTTGATGTGATTCCGAGCTATTCAGCTGCATGCTATGAACTCCACCATCAGTACCTAAAAAGCGGCCAAGCTGCACCTAAAATAAAAAAATTTTTCCCTAATGATCTACATGAAATAGGTATAGAGCTCGCAACTCGTTGCGGTCTGACTTATGAAGTTCCCCTAAAGGCTGAGGATTTTGCCGTAATAGAGGAAAAATTAGGCTGTAGGATATTTGTTTTTACTAAAGATAAGCACGGTAAACTCGAGATAATGTTTAAGCCTCATGAACAGAATAGGGACCTACCTCTCTTTGTAATAGGATATGATTCCGAGGAAACCCATTATTATTATCCTTTTCCTGGAGATTCCATCAAGATAGCTTTAGGTAGTGTAGAACCTAAGAATATCAAGGGACCAGTTTTTTGTCATCAGTGTTATAGCTTCACTGCCATTTAATTAACCATTTCAAACGATGCCACTGAATACAGATCGGACAATGCTTAACTTATAAATGTAAAGCTTTGCCGGGTGACACATCTACGCTTTTACATTGTGATAAATGCAATCGGGATTTCTATAATGAGGATTGTCTTAAATTGCATAAAGACCTCACCTGCAAGTACCTTAAAGTATGTACCTTGTGCGACAACGAATCAGTAGCTGATAAACAGGGCAAACACCGACATGATTGCATGCATATTAAATGTGGAATGTGCGATGAGAAGTATGGAATAGAGGGTGATAATCACCAATGTTTTATGAAGAAAATCAAGGTTCCAACAGATGAAGCTTTCGCCAAGCGTAAGCCCACCTTTACCTTCTATTACGATATCGAAACCTATAATCATGATAAGCTTGAAGAGGAAGGAGGATGCATAAAAACTGACATGCTGCCATATATTCTAGTGAGTATGCTAGTATGCAATGCCTGTGGTGAGGAAGAACTAGACAATTCATCACCGTGTGAGACTTGCGGAACGGCTCGAACTGAAATATTCAAATTGAATCTGGAAGCAACAGAAGAGTATGAGAAGTGTCCCGTCGATCTTTTTCTCAACTATATATTCAGATTTGCTGAAAAACACAAGAAGACAAATATACTAGTTGCAGCTCATAATGGCGGTAAGTTCGACAATCAGTTTGTTTACAGCAAACTGCTTGCCCGACCTACCGTCCATTCCATATCTTCCAATCCTGTGAAACGTGGAACCAAAATTATAACTATGACCGCTAACCACAATATCCATTTTAAGGACACGTTAATGTTTATGCCTTGCGCCTTGAAAAAACTACCTAAGTGCATGGGTATTACAGGTGAGGTTTCTAAAGGATTCTTTCCTTACCGTTTTCTTACCCTCGAGAATATAAATTACAAGGGAAAAATTCCAGATAAAGACCTTTGAGACACATCGTATGTCCGACAGTGAAAAGGCTGATTTTGACGTTGGTATCAACATTAAACAATAAGGCTACGATATATGGAAGGAATGTACAACGTAGACTGCGTTCAAGATGTATATTCTTCGTCAATCCCTTCGATATTCAGGGGAATCTTCCTTAAGGATCAAAATTAGACTACGCTACTTTGATTGTTCTAACCATTGTCTGCATTATCGTTCAGGTATATAAAATGCACTTTTCATGCTGAAAATACATTGCCCATATAGGACTCTGAGAATTCAACTATTCGTATGGAATGTGTGAAATGGCTCACATTCATGGAGCTGTATAGGTCATCGAAATCGACCATGCAAGGAATGGTGGCGAGCGTAAATTTAAAATCAAAACAGGTATCTAAGACCCTGACGGGTCGCTGAAATTTTCCAGCCTGAAAGAACTACGTGCCCTTTTGACCTTAATGAGTACTTAGCTTGCCGTCACCTCAACGTTAATGAACAAATGATAGAACTGAATAACAGACACCCCTCCTCCAACTGGAAAACCATTGAAGAAGATTGTCTGCTCTTCACGGTGCGTATGGCACGGTCATCAAGCATGCGAAGGCTTAGAAGTCTCCATGGCGTGTCAAGTCTTGATAGGTACAGAAGACCATGAGACAAGAAGCGGATTACAAGTCACAAGGGTATGAAGTAATTAGAATATGGGAATGCGAATGGACGAAAATGAAAAAAGAGTGTGAGGTCACTGTTGTAAACACCAACGACGAAACACGAACTGAGAAGCTAGGTAGATACGTGCAATCAATTGGAAATGAACTTGCAAATGCGAAACTAGAGGTAGGCGAAGCCTTGTACGGGGGACGTACAGAACCCTTCGTCTATTACTTTCCACCGACAGAAGGCATTCAATTGAAGTACCTAGATTTCACTTCATTGTATCCTTTTGTCCAGAAAACAAAACCCTTTCCAGCAGGGGTACCCACGAAACTCGTAGGTAGGGATCTTCCCTCCATAGAAAAGTTCGTCGAAGAAATGAATTCCACTTATTTCGGTCTCTCGTATGTTTCCGTGTTACCTCCTAAGACCCTGTACACTCCTGTCTGCCTGCACGACATGACAATCGGCTAATATTTTCTCTTTGTAGAACATGCAGCGCATGTGGCTATGAAGGCAAATGCAGGACATACGGACAAATCAACGTATGTTAAAGGCGTATACTGCAGTCCCTGAAACTGGAATTAGCCTGTAAAGAAAGGCCCTATGAGATTAAAACAGATCCATGAAATATGGTAAATTTTACTCCTTCAAATGAAACCCTCCTTTGGGAATATTGAAACAATTCTTGAAATGGCAAGATGAGGCTTCCGGGTTACCGGATGGATAACCGATTAAAGTCTGTGAAGAATTCCTTCAATTACTCCGAGATTTCAAAGAACATTGAATGGGTGTAATCAACTTGATCCAGAATCATTCGAAAGTAATCCTGGAATGCCGTTAATATAGCTAATTACTCTAATTCATTGTGGGAAAACTAGCTCAATCGTATTCCAAAGAATGAGACATCGTATGCACGAGTTACGCTCAGGTCTGGGAATTAATGAAGAGAGCTGATCTTAAGGTGAGAAATATCATTGTAGCGGATGATAAACATATAGTTGAAGTTACACATACTGTCACTAATAAAACAGCAAAGGCCACAAATGTAGCTGTTGCGTCCTTTACCACAGCTTATGCTAGGGTGGAACTATATAATCTCCTCGATTCTCTAGGTCAGCGTGTACTTTACTGTGATACCGATAGCTGTGTTTTCACAGCACGTAAAGGCGAATATATTCCTGATACTGGAAAATTCTTAGGAAACCTGACGGATGAAATAGGGCCTGGAGAAATAGCTGATAGTTTCGTGTGCACTGGCCCCTAAATCCTACGCCATTCGAATAAAGAAGAATGACTCAAGTTTTGCTTACATCTTAAAAGCAAAAGGATTAACGTTGAACAAGGACACCGAGCACATAATTAATTTCCAAGGCATGGCAAAGATTAACTTTGATAAGATGATTAAGGATGTTGAGAAGACCAAGAATCGTGATTGGATGGTCTTAAACGATGATAATCACTTTCTACAATATGATCAAGGATACAGACGTAACAGCATTAGCTGTTTACGCCAAATGATGAGTGAAGAGATCGGTGAATCTTCACTCACACAAGATATTCCATAGAATTCTAGACGACTCAGACCAACCACATGTAAATAATGAAAACCATTACCGGGAAGTTAAGGTTCCTGATATGAAAATGCGGGCCGATAAACTAGGAAATGTCATTTTAATAAATGGTATAAAAAGGTTTCGCCATACAGCAAATAAACGGAATCTTGTTCTAGGTAGTGCCCGCACTGTAGCACAGGGATATGATGGAACGTTAATTTCCCATTGTGTTAATTTCAATGTATAATTTTGATATATGTATATTTAATTTCAATGTATAATTTTGAAATATGTATATATTGCTAAAATAAAATATTTATTTGTATTACTCTTTCATTACCATTTTTATTTTTCTGGGTTGCCATTTACTTCTATTTTATTTATCTGTGTTGCCAATTATGATTTATTTATCTGGCTTCCATTTATCTGATTTTTAATTTTTTGATTACATATATTAAGGGCGAACATGACTGAAAGATCATTGCTGATGTGTGTGGTGTGTGTGTGTATGCGTGTGTTGTGTGTGTGTGTGTGTTGTGTGTGTGTAAGTGTGGTAAGTGTATATGAGTTGATCATATGTGTGTAAGATGTCTATGGAGATGTGTAAGTGTCTATGGAGAGCTGTAAGTGCCCTATGGGTAGTGGTTATAGTGTCTATGAGATTGGGGTGTGGGTGTGTGTGTGTTAAATAATAATAGCAGTAAATGGCACTAAGAATAAAATAGTAATAATCAAATCATAATAAAGATATGATGCAAAGCATAAAGCAGATAAGTTAAGGCAGTAAAAGCGAAAAGTTAAAGCAGTAAAACAGTAAACAAAAGATACTAATCCCCCTTGGTGTTAGTTAACACCTCTATTGATTTACTGATTTACGTTTTAAGGTACGTCAATGTTAATAAATATATGAGTTAAACAGTAAAACATATGAAGTTAAAGCAGTAAACATGAGTTAAAGCAGTAAGACATATGAGTTAAAAACAGTAAAGCAGAAAGTTTAAACAGTAAAGCAGAAAGTTAAAGCAGTAACGCAGAGAGTTAACAGTAAAACAAAAAGTTAAAGCAGTAAAGCAGAAAGTTAAAGCAGTAAAGCAGAAAGTTAAAGCAGTAACAGTAAAACAAAAGGATACTATCCCCCTTGGTGTTAGGTCCCACCTCTATTGATTTTACTGATTTACTGTTTTAAGGTACGTAATGTAATAAATATATGAGTTAAACAGGTAAAACATATGAGTTAAAGCAGTAAAACTGTAAATCAATAAGCAGAAAGTTAAAGCAGTAAGCAGAAAGTTAAAACAGTAAAGCAAGAAAGTTAAAGCAGTAAAGCAGAAAGTTTAAACCGTAAAGCAGAAAGTTAAAGCAGTAAAACAGTAAAGAAGTAAAAGCATACTAATCCGCCCTTGGTGTTAGGTCACACATCTATTGATTTACTGATTACTGTTTTACTGCCTACATAATGTTAATAATATATGAGTTAAACAGTAAAACATATGAAGTTAAGCAGTAAAACATGAGTTAAGCAGTAAAGCGAAAGTTAAAGCCAGTAAAGCAGAAATTAAAGCAGTAAAGAGTAACACAAAGCATACTATCCCTTCAGGTGTTAGGTAACATCTCTATTTGATTACTGATTTACTGCTTTAAGGTAGTAAAGTATATGTTTTTATAAATTTCGTACATTTTTATTAAAATAAATGTTATATAACAGCTACTCTGGATTTTTTCTTCTTACATACAATTTTAAAAATTTATAAATTAAAAAGTATTAAGTAAAAAATAATGTTAATAAATATGTTTAAATTAGGGTTGCAATGAGTATAACAGTTTTAGGGTTTTCGAAATAGTTTTTATAAAATGTTAGTATGAAATAAAAATGATGACTATAGTATATTTGAAATATTTACATTTGATATAATATTTTTCATTCACGCAGGGAATTTGCGCCTGCGGGCGCAGCGGCGGAGGGTACAGGGCTGGAAATGCAGTGGTTTTTTGTGCGTGGTTCTTCTGCTAGCGAATGCGACGGACTCCGCCGAAAATGTAAAAAAAAGACGAAAAAAAGAGAAAAAAAAGATGACTGCGACGATTAAACGCGACGAACGCGACGATGAATTTGCGATTCATCCCGACGAAGATTAACAAAACGCTTTATAAAACAAAATGGCGGACGCAAGTCAACAAGGTTATTACCATTAAAAAAAAAAAAAAAAAAAAAAAAAAAAAAAAAAAAAAAAAAAAAAAAAAAAAAAAAAAAAAAAAAAAAAAAAAAAAAAAAAAAAAAAAAAAACACCCATGAAGGTAGCTGAGTAAAAAATATCCACCTGATTAGCGACTGTGCTCATCGCTGGTCAGGTGGTCAGCACGACCGGAATGGCTCTCCTACTACTACCGTTATTGAGAGATTCCTTGGGAATACGAAAGATGTACACTACCAAACAATTGTAGAAAATATGCTGGAGAAAATGGAAGCTTTCGGTTGTCGCATGAGTATTAAATTGTATTTTTTGCACTCTCGATTAGATTTTTTCCTTGCAAATCTAGGGGCCGTTTCCGAGGAGCAAAGGGAACGGTTCCATCAGGATATAAAGGATATGGAACAAAGGTATCAAGGCAGATGGAATGCTGACATGCTTGCGGACTATTGTTGGATGTTAAAAAGGGATACAAGCTCGGAAGAAGGTACAATATTATATATATATATATATATATATAGGATATTATATATATATATATATAGGTATATAAATATATATATATACTATATATATATATATATATATATATATATATATATATATATTTAATCATATCAGCAATAAATGGCAAGTTTACTCGTATCGTATTTGTATTCAATATGTTTCGAGTTTCATACAGTAATCACCATTGTTTCTCTATGTGGTATAACCTATTGTAGTTGTTACCTATGCATTATGCACCTCCAATCACAGGAATACCTAGCTTTATCATTACCATTAAAAAAATGTCGTGTTTATTATATTTCTGCGATTTATGGAAAATCCTTACGTGATACGGAAGAATATCCTTTTCAAACATCACACCGGAAACTACGTATAGGAACACTAATTTCATTCCAAGGGCGTTAACATTGTTGTATCTAAAATGTTAGGACATATATATATATATATAATCATATATATATATAATTATATAATATATACTATATATATATATATATATATTTTATTTATATATATATATGTA
>JABUQX010047243.1:0-2500 GCA_015478945.1 Trachelipus rathkii
CGGTGTACTTCGTTTAAATAGTTGGGTGTTTAACCGTTTTCGCATTTATCGTGAAACCTTTCGCGTTTTTCGTGCGCCGCTTCATATATATATATATATATATATATATATATATATATATATATATATATAACTACCTATAATTATAATCTTCAAGGTACGCCACTGATATATATATATATATATATATATATATATATATATATATATATATATATATATATATATATATATATATATATATATATATATATATATATATATATATATATATATCTCTATAAAATATGCTCTATATATATATATATATTAATACGTTAAAGACCAAAAAACCTTCCCTTAAAAAATTTAATGTTGATTTTCAGGCGAGAACAAAAGCTTCTCGAATATTATATTCACTTTTGTTATTTAGATAATGTATTTTTTAAATTAATGAGCTTGTATATCCAACTTTATCCTTGCGTTTATTATTATTATTATTATTATTATTATTATTATTATTACTATTATTATTATTAATTTTATAATTGTAATATTATAATTATAATTATAATTATAATTATAATTATAATTATAATTATAATTGTAATTGTAATTGTAATTGTAATTGTAATTGTAATTGTAATTGTAATTATAATTATTATAATTATAATTATTATAATTATAATTATAATTATAATTATAATTATAATTATAATTATAATTATAATTATAATTATAATTATAATTATAATTATAATAATTATTATTATTATTATTATTATTATTATTATTATTATTATTATTATTATTATTATTATTATTATTATTATTATTATTATTATTATTATTATTAATTATTATTATTAGTCCACATTGTTAATATATATATATATATATATATATATATATATATATATATATATATATATATATATATATATATATATATATATATATATATATATATATATATATATATATATATATATATATATATATATATATATATATATATATATATATATATATATATACCGGTTTATATGCGCTGATATTAATATATTATTATATATATATATATATATATATATATATATATATATATATATATATATATATATATATATATATATATATATATATATATATATATATATATATATATGAAACTATATATATATATATATATATATATATGTGTATATATAGGTTATATATATATATATATATATATATTATATATATATATATATGTGTGTGTGTGTTTGTGTGTGTGTTTGTGTGTGTATATGTGTGTTTGTACATGTGTGTGTTTTATGCAAGATATGCGGACTGGGTAAACATTTTTATGAGATCTCATTTTTGAAAATATTGAATACTCATTGATTGCTATGACATTTAAATTTTTCTAATCACACACACACACACAGAACATATATATATATATATATATATATATATATATATATATATATATATATATATATATATATATATATATATATATATATATATATATATATATATATATATATATATATAAATTATTATAAGGAAGGTATTGGAGACCACTTGCAAATGAAGCAGCTGAATGTGAAAGATGATGATACTTAACAAATCTGGAACCAAAATAGGGAAAGCCATTGTTAGTAGTGCAAGTAAAGTATGTGGATGTGCTAAAGTAGGAGGTTAGAATGCCAATAGTGAGAGGTTGAATGAGTAGGTGGTGCAAGCCCATAAAAGTAAACTAGAAGTGTGGTTAAATGTGGTAAAAGTTAAGATGAGGTCTCAAAAGAAAGGTGTATGGAAACATAAAATATATAAAAAAAAGTAAGAATAAAAGTTTCATACATAAGAGGAAAAAGAGATGTAAATGAACAGATTTGAAGGATAATGAATGGGGATTTATAAGTGAATAGGAAGTTGTTCTGGAATGAAATGAGAAAGATTAAGAAAGAGAGCAAGGAGAATCTTCATAGTATATTGAATAAGAATTTCACTTTCGTGACTGATGAAATGGATGAGAGGAGAGTGTGTAGGGAACACTTCTAGAATATGCATAACATATAAATAATATAATAATAAAGAGGTGATAGTGAATGAGTGAGGGTTTTATAGTGTAAGAAGAAATTTTTATTTTGGGATGGGGTAACTAGTAGGATGAAGGTAATAAATAGGTAAAGTGAAAAAGTTGAAGAATGGTAAATCTGAAGGTATAGATGTAATTACTGGTGACATGATGAAAAATGAAAGAGAGATTGCGATTGATTTAATGTGGAAGTTTTGTAGCAAAGGTTTTATGGAGGGTATAGTTCCGAAAGATTGGAGGAGAGCAGTAATACTGTAGTACCCTTATATATGGGTAAAGGAGACAAGGGGAACTGTAGGAACTATAAGGGAATTAGTTTATTGAGTGTTATTGAGAAGATATATGCTGGTATTTTGATTGGTTGAAAGAATGCGTCGAGTGACTGAGGGACTGATTGGTGAAGAACATGGTGCATTTAGAAGTGGTAGA
>JABUQX010047243.1:10000-50856 GCA_015478945.1 Trachelipus rathkii
TTTAATTTCGAATATAAAATATCTAAAAGTGAAAAAATAAAATAATCAAACATATAAAATTATATACTGGTAACCTATGAGCTTTCCCGGTGTCACGCGAGTCTCTTCAGGATTATGAGAATTACTCTTATAATTGAATTCGCAAGGATGAAGATGCAATTTAGTTGTTTTTATTTTTTCGTTGTGTGGTATTGAAAGTTGACTAGATTTAGGTATTTATTGAGATTAATAATCATCTTAATTCTCACAAGGATAAAATTGTTGTAGTTCGAGATATCTTATATACAGGAATACTTACCACGATTTTACGATGCCTGTAGAATCTAATTATTGGCATCAGTATTGAAATTGTTTATATGAAAAGTTGATTGAGATCATCCATCTGCACCGTCATTAATAAGGTAAATATCTCATTGAACCTGTAAGAGAATCACTATGCGTGACGAGGTGAGAAAGCTCGTTTACGGTTGTATTAGTATTTTATATTTTTTTTTTTTTTAAATTTTTATTTGCAATTAAAGTGTAAGATTTTCTAATGTGTCATTAAATTTTAAACATTCCACGAATATCACCATATTATATTACCTATATTATATTATATTATATATATATCATAATATATATATAATACTTCAAGTATATATATATATATATATATATATAATATATTAGTATAATATTAATATATAATAGTTTATATATAGACTATTGATATATATACTATAGTATATTTGAGGTAAAGAACTATTGTCGTGAAGGGTAAAGAAATTGCCTCATCTATGGGCCTAACAACGCATGTTGTGACTGATTCCGACATATCTTCGGACCTCCTACCTTGACTAGAGCATCCCTAACGTACTCAAAAATAGCTTAATCAAAAATCAGCTTGACGACTCCGAGCCTTTAATAGCGATATCAGCAGATTTTACACACCTGTCCTTTCATCGTTCTTGAGTAGAGAGAATTTAATATAGATTAATATTATGTCAATTAAACCGCAGCTTTACTTCCCACAATAATTCATTATTATTAATCAACTATATTCAAGTAATTTCGTGAACACAACGTTACTACTACTATTATAAACTATATTTATATTTATATATATATAATATATATTAATATATATATAGTAGTAATAGCTATTATTATATAATATTTATATATATATTATAAATATTTAATATATTTATATGTATTATATAATATATATATACATATAAGTACTATTGTATTATCACTCCTAATCAATATATATACTAGCTATATACTATATACTATTACTAACATAATATTATATACTATTTATGATATATATAAAGTCATAATTGGATTGTTGAACTAGTAACCTATATATAAGTATAAAATATAATAATATTACATATATATATATATATATATATATATATATATATATATAATATATATATTTATATATAAGATATACGTAATATATATATATATATATATATCTATATTATATATTAATATATAATACTATAATATTATATTATAAATATTAATATATTAATAGTATATTGACGATACCAGAACTCTCAAGGCTTGCTCATTTATAATATTAAGGAAAGGAGGAAATATAAAAATACTTTGGAAAATGAAAATGTTTGATTTTAGCAAACGGCAAATCGCTTAGTGAAGCGCAGACGTAGGTTTTAAAGAGAGAAGATTAAATTCAGTACAGGAAAATAACAGTAAGATTGAGCAAGTGAGTCACAGAACAGACACATGTCAAGTGGAATGAAAGAAGGAGGCACCGACAACGAAAGTTCTTATGATTTTATCAATTGCTATCACGCAAAATCATGTGAGAGCTTGAGCACTCGCTATTGTATTTAGAGGCGACGCAATGGTAGGTAGAATTCGATCGCAGCTCCTCGACATCTAAGTTGCAGTAACTATATAAAAATAGATAAGTTGCGCCAACGTTACTTCTCGATCGCAACGATAGACGGGTCAAGTGGTAGAAAGTAGTTGAGGACAGTTATTTAGTTATCTTAGCTTTAGCCTAGCTTTGATTCTATAATGACAGCGGTGATGCCAGAGCTCTTCCCCCCAGAGTGAGAATATCCATAAACAGGGCTAATAAGCCTATATACTACTGAAGTACTGTGCAGAATAGAAAAGAATCTACGTGCAACTTCCAGTTATCTTTGAGGTACTATCATTTACTAAACCGATTATTGAGTGTAATGAGTTTTCCAAAGATAACAATTTTTTGTTTATTGTTCAGATACCAAAAATGTTATGTTTGGCAAAACAGGTGAGACGTTAAGATAAACGCGAATAAAAATAGAAAGTTAGGTAAGGTGTTGTAAAGGCAGATTAAACGATTGATTTTCAAAGAGTTGAAATTATCACAGTGCGGCTGCCTTTAATTAACCGAAATCCCATCCAGGTTGGCAAAGAATAGAATACATGAACGTTGAAGCGAGAGGCAACTCTTAAATGTCAAAAGAGGGAGCAAATTGAAAATGAGTGGAAAGAATTGATGTTAACAAAAGGAGTTAAGAGTTGACAACATGAGGTAGATAGTAACATTGCTGAGAGTCATATCTAATACCTACATATCGTATGATGCAAAAAAGTAAAAGTAAAGTATGGAGTAATTAAAGACTGAACTTTGATAACCTCACAATTAAAGAAATAGCAAAGATAGTCGCCCATCAACTAGTGCTGATACTTGGAGCACGACCATAGAGACACTTCGACAAGATAGTGGCAAGAGAAAGAGGAAACCATAAGAAGCGGAGTTAGAGAGTAGCGACGCATTGCCATACCCTACTCGATTAAAAGCCTTCGATATATTCAACTGACGCAATCACCCAATAACTCCCATAGTCACTAATACACACAGTAGTAAGAATCATATATATATATATATTAACTATTATATATATATATATATTATAGATATATAATATTAATTATATATATATACTAATTAATATTATATAATATTTAATGTGTTATAGGAAAAACACTGCTACATAATTCAAACGCAGTGTAGAAATAGGTATTTCAGAAAAATAGACACTCCTTCACTAATTATCACATCTGAGCTGTGAGATTGAACCTGTGGCCCATAAGCTAAGATGTCCAGTTGACAGTATATTCTTGACGACCACAGCCACCCGATGGACTATATAAGTAAAGCGTCGAGAGAATTGTTCTCGTGGTGATTGTTATCACCAACCAAGGACCTACGACCGCACTCTAAACCCTCCTACAGCTCGGCTAGCGACAATCACATTGGCACTAAGGCGCAGAGAATGAAATACTTATAAACCGGGGAATATATTGTAATTGAATATAAAATCTGCATATAAATTCAACTCAGTGTGCATATGGTATTCAAAATAACCTTTTCAGTAATTCACACTGCTTTGTTACATGTATAGAACCTTGGGCCTTAACGCAGATGTCCGCGTAAATATTTGACGACCAGCGTCGATGACTATGAATAAAGCGCGAGAACTTGTTCCTGGATGAATGATCACCGCACGCCAACAGAACTACTATACTAAAAACGACCAATCATTCTATATTATGACAGTATACTACCATCATCACACAGCTCGTGCTAGTGACAAAACAGGCTCAGCGGCCGAGTGAAATAACTTTAGTAACGGTGAAATATTTGGTAGCAGTATGTAATTTTACATCCAATATTTAACACGTTATAAATAGTATTGTCTACTCTTGCGCTGGACCTTTTGTGGCTACGCACACTCACCTACTAACATTCCGCTTAATCCAACCACTAATCACCTCCCTTCCACATGATGAACCATGTTCACCGATATTCATTTATTTCTAATATTATTCCCACCAGACACATTCTCTAAATACGTTCATTTCATCATTTATTCAATTCTTTCACCATAACATCCACCCTACAGATTGTCTAGTCATGAACCCATCTTACTTTAACGATCTTAAAACTCTTATACCAAACAATACGTCCTCACTACATATAACATTACAAAGGTAACAACAATACTCTCTATATTAATAATAATATAATTATTATATAATTATATATAGTATAAATATATATATTAATATATATTTAATATATATAATATATATTATATATAAATTAAAATATTAATATAATTTAAAATATATATATATATACTATATATAATATATGATATAATATATATTATATATTAATATAATTAATAATTATATCATATATATATATCTAATATATTATAATTGAAAAAATAGAAATATATATATGTATATATATACTTAACTTTATAATATATTATATAATATATAGCCTAATATTATTATTTAATATATATATTACTATATATATGAAAATTATAATTAATTTATAATATTTAATATATAATAAATATAAACTAATTATATAGATTTTTATCATTAATGAAATAGTAGTAGTAAAAGCAGTAGTAGTAGAGGCTGAAACTTGGAGACAGGATAGATGAGTAGGAGTCGGAGTCGAGAATCGTAAATATTAATGAAGGTCCGGAGTCGGTTAGTCTGAGGTCGGAGTCGGTCGGATTCGTATTATTCAAGAACAGTGTTACTCGGAGTCCTGAGAGTCGATCGAAATTTTGAACGACTCCACACCCTGATCATACACTATCATGAATACCTTTTAGTTAAAAAAAAATTGATTTAGCAACCTCAACAAATTTTGTGTATTGCAGTATTCAAATATCAGATTGCAATCATCTACGTACAACACCAAATAACTCTAGTCATGATAATTTCCATATTTTGTGTTGTGCCCAAGTATAATATTTTAAAAAATTAATAAGAGTGAAATCATTAAAGGAGTAATAATGAAAATAGTATTTATAGTCATTATTTATGTTGTGTTTATTTCAAAAAGTTTTTTCCATTTCAATTTCCATAATCATATAACATAAGTTTAAATGTACTATGCATTCATAGATTTAACATGCATTGCAATTTACAAGAAATTCTAACTAAGCTACAATATAGTAAGAATAAAAATAAATGAAAGAAGAAAAGAAATCCCTTTCTTGACAAGACAGAATAAAAAATTTGCTATATTCAAACATGACATAATATAATATATACTCTTTTAGATAAAGATAAATATCATTCATAGTTACTCAATTCAAAAACCTTCAAATTGTGTATGTCAAATAACATAAAGATTCACACTGTGTTATACTGGCGAAGACGCTGTCCATTATTATTGGGTGTTTTCATCCAACATACACCAAAAAATACGCTCGCTTTCGACTCGATGGAAGGAGGTGGTTGATATAAATATTGCTTGCAGTCAACTGGAATATAAATGAAACCTTGGCCCATTTTCAATGTTTACACTGATAAGTTTTTTACTATATATATACTAATAGCATTATATATATATTGAATATATATTATACTCACCAACTTACTGCTTATATATAACATGAAAAGGGACTCTTCTTGTATGGCTATGGCAGACAACTCCTAATATAGTTTTCAATAAAGAGCACAATCTCTATTTTCACAATTGCATAATTTGTAATATTATTTTTTAGCTCCTCACATATATCTCTTCTAATTTATTTTGAGATGTAAGGTTCTTGGTGTGATTCTTAAGGTGAATAGATGTCAATCCGCAAGTTCTCGGCATAAACTTATCAAAATCTACTAACATTATCCAAATCTCTCTACATTCATTCAGAGGGTTTTGGTTTCTGAAAAGCACCATTCAGATCACTATCAAATTGCACCGTTGCCAGGGTTTGCTGATAAGACGCGGCTTCGACTTCTGGGAATCTTTTTTTATTTTTTTGGTCACGCTACTAATTACCTAATAAAAGCTCCTCACGTATTATATATGAGCATTAAATGCATCTAGAATTGCATTCATATATCAGTACAGAAGTTCATCCTGTGGAGGTTTTATCCAGCTAGCTTAATAATTTCATATATAATATACTCTAAATTCTATAAAACTAGGTTTATTACCACAATGTATCAAAAATAATTATTTTTTATCTTTTGATTATTTATTGTGTATTTATTATACAATTAGTTTTTGCGGATGCTTCCACAAATATTAGTTTATTTTTCTCTAGTTACCGATTATTTTTAATGTTAGCGGCACGGCATAGAAAGTAATTATTGGCATCTTCCTCATTTGTTGACTATATAATATATCGTTACGGCATTGCGCTGAGTAAATAAAGATCAAGTTGCCCTAATTGTTAATGGTAATTGCTCTTAAAAACAAACTGAGTTATATATATTGATAATAGTACTAAATATTAATTAATATATAATATATATATATAAATAATGATAAAAGTATAGTATATATACTATCATTAGATGGTAATACTACTATAACGATTAATGATATATTATATATATAATATTTATATTATATACTATATACAGATATATATATATTAGTTAAATATAATATATATAACTTATATATAATAAAATAAATACTTCTTAGCGATGAGTGACGTTTTCTGTTGCTAATAATCAATTAAACCGTATAATATATTAATATCTATAATATATCATATATAAAAAAGATATAATATATTAAATATATAATATATATAATATTATATATATTATTATTAAATATATATATCCGTATATATATATAAAATACATATAAAATATATATATATATATATTAAATATATAATACTAAATATGATAATATATCATAATAATATATATATATATATATATATATGTATATATTATATTATAAAATATATATATAATTATAATAAATATTATATATTATAATAATATATTATATATATATCAATATACTATTAATATATATATGTTATATTATGTATAATATAGTATATTATAATATATATATATTAATAATATATAATATATATATTATATAGTATATATATTAATATATAATTGATATATTATAAGTATATGACTATGTATATATATATATAATAATATAACTATATTATATATATATTAATATATATATATATATATATATATTATATATATAATATATATAGTATATATTATATATAATATATATATGTAGTAATATATATATAGCATAATATTTATAATAAGTAGATATATAATATATATATATATTATAATATATAATATTAATATATAATAATTAGTTATATAATATATATATATATATATATAATACTAGATAATAGATAATAAATATTAATATAATATATTATATATATATATACTATATTTATATAAATAGTATATACATTGTTATAACTACATTCTAGTGCACTGATATAATTGAACTGAGGTATCAAACTTAAAATATCATGTATAACTGCGAAAATATTATAAATATTTAAATAAAACCATTATAAATTATGCAAGTAAGTTACAGTGTAAAAATTGCAAAAGCTTTTTAACTAACATATTATTAAATTCTAAGCCATTATCACTCAAAAATTGGAAGGGGAAAAACCCCCTCCAAAAAAAGTGTTTTTAAAAATTTTAAAAAAACGGCCACCGTACACCTCTACTTGGATGATTTGGTGACAAGAATATGTAGTGTGATCCTACTTATTTTTCACGATTCCTCATAAATAGATAGGAATGCAAAGAAAACTTATTAATGCCTTTGGATATTCCCAGAATATAGGAAGAGCCATTAATCACTATGATGACTGCTACTATCTGCATAGTGATATATAAACAAATTATGAGAAAAGGTGAAGGAGAGGCAATCTTTTCATACATCCCGATAATTCTCTCATTAACCCAACAGCCCACTCAGTTCTCATAATGAACAACTAGCCTCCATATAACCTTCATCACACCCTTCTTAATAAAATGTTTTATGAACTATAGACATATAAAAGAAGAAAGCTTTATGTTTTCTGCATAATATTAGCAGTTCCTTATTATATATATAGTATATATATATATATTAGTATATATTATATATATATATATAATAATCATCAATATATTTATTATTAAATAAAATAATATAATATATTAATATAATATATATATATAATATAAATCATATTTGGTAATATATATATTATATATATATATATAATTATATATTATATATATAAATTATATATAGTATATTATATAATATTATTACTATAATAATACAATATAATATTATTATTGATACTATTATAATGTATTTAATGATATATATATATTATACTATATAATATCTATTAAGTATGAGATATATACGTCTATTTATTATATAATGTATATATTAAATTAACAAAATAAATATTATATTAATATTATATATAGTATAATGATATATATATATTAGATATATCACAAAATATATATAAATATAATATATTACATATATATATATTAATTATATATCTATAATAATAATTAATAATTCATTATTTTTTTTAATGTTTCTTTATTTTATATCTTTTCTGGATAGATATTTGTGATCCATGGAAATGGAATATTAAATTAAAATTCCTGAAAGAAGAAAAAAGATGAAGCTTTGAGAATTTATATTCTACATCTGCATTCCGTAACGTGGATTTCCAATTGGATTTTCAAAAAAAATTGTAAAGATCCAAATTGCAAAACAGCTGATAAATTAATTTCTTGATTGTTTATATAAAAAAATGGCAGTGGTCATCCGTAAAGTCGATTAAAGTGCTATTATTACAGACTCGCATTTTGACTTTTCGAAGATTAGGGATATAATTGAAGACATGGTGGAGATAGATTCACCAGATTATCAATAACAATGGAAAGTGCGATACCAAGGAGCCTTTGGATATAGGCCAATGATTGCGATTTATAAATGTGGTTTCTGATAAGAGAACAAATCGATTCACTAAAGAGATAAAAGCACATCCAATAAAAGCCTTTATATACAAAGTAACATAGTTATGGCATATTAAAGCTTGAACCTTTAATATTTTGGGATAATTATATGTTATCTTTAATCAAATAAAAGACTTCATTTTTTTAAGTTCCTGTCGTAATTTAAACCTTCAAATAAAAAAAATTTAAATAAATTACCTACAGTGTAATCTCATTAAACAATACATTAAAAATGCTAAATATACTTAAATATTGCAATAAATCTCAAAGTATCACATTGAATAGAAAAAAATGGAGGTCATTTCTGTGTTCAGCGTCATGAATCATATTAGTGATCAATAAAATTTTTTTTTTTTTATTAACATAGTGATTTTGAATCTAATGTTCTTCACAATTCTACATGAGCCCAAAATTAACTTAACGCTAGCGGCCAGATTAACCAAATACTGATACCCGATACCGTATTACTCCAAAAATGCCAAATATTACGATAGACCGATGCCGATACAATACTATCCTAGGTACATTAGCAATTTATCTTATAATATATATTTATAATATATATATATTAATATCATATAATTATAATAAATATATATATAAATATAATATATATATATATAATATAAATATATAAATATATATATATATAATTTTTTATATGTATTATTTAAAATTCAACTCTTTATCATTCAAAAAATCAGTTACAATATTTTCAATTTTTACATAAATATATCATCAAACTTATAATAAAAATTTATTACACTCTCTCTTCTAAAATAAGTATAAATAGGGTTTAAACTATTATTTAAATATTATTAGTGCCAGCTAATCGATACCCGGAGAGTAAAAAAATAGCCTCGCTATAGATAGAGTGACAGAGGTACTTTTAAGGAAAACTAATTAGAGTTAATAGCTGTTATTTAGGTCCTTAGATAAGAGTAAAATGTTATGGAGTTGTGAGTGGGACCCGAACCGGGGACGCGAATTTTAGCGCTCGGGTACGGCCTGGTTATGCTAAATATTAGAACTGTAAGTCACAAACTACTGAAAGTACTAAAACTTAGGATAAATTAATATTACATTATCTAATTAATTAATAATTTTTAATTATAAAACGGATCTTTAATTAATTCTAATTAATATGAAATATTTTCGATAAGAAATTATCACAATTAATTCATATCTAGAAGAATATAGTTTATTATATATTATTTTAAATATTATTATAGTATTATATAGTAATATAATATATATAGTATTAATACTGTATAATATATATAATATAATAATAAGATATATATAATAATTATCATGATAATATTATATATAAATTATATATAATATCAAAATATATATAATAATATATAAATTAATATATATAATATATTAGATATATATATATATAATATAATTATATAATAATTATATATAATATATATCATCATATATATATATAGTATATAACTATATAATATTAAATATTATATATATATATAAATATATCATAATATATATTATAATATATATATATATTAATATATATATATAATAATATATATATAGTATAATTATATAATATGTTAATATATATATAGTATATATATATATTAATTCCTTAATTAAAATATTTGAAAAAGAAAATTTCTTCTGAAAATAACAAATTTACATTAAATAAATATAACATTAACATATAATATATTCATTAACACATTTAATTTCCTTCGATCGTTGAATAAACCCAAATTTCGAATATTTTCTATGTTAAAAAACACTAAAGCTTCTGAGCCCTTTGTCTCTATAACTAAATGCTGCTAGTGATAAATTATACCAAAAAAAATTTATATATATTTATAGGTATGTTTATATATTTTGCACCATGTTATTAATAACAAATTAGTAATTTGAATTAAAAAATATTATTTTTTATTATTGTTTTGATTTAACCTCTTTATTAGTGTACTATTTTACAGTAACTCGATGAGAAAACCCGGTTTTTCCCCTTGAATTTGGTCGGGCGGGGCCGGGCCCGTCGGTTCCTCAGTTTGAGTGGACGATAGTCTCGTGGGAAGTTATTTAGAGTGTTGAGCAGCTTGTAACAAGTATCTGAGTTTAAAATTTTAAGAATATATGTTTCATGAAAAAAGAAACTGAGATGTATGAATGTAGTCAGGAAAGTTGTTGAATGACATGAGGGCTGGTGCATTTAATCTTTGTGGATTGACATGGACTAAGTCCTGAGTGCGTTAAGAGTAGCATCATAGAGGGCGCCATTTTATAAAACCTGTGTTAAAGTATCGTAGCAAAACTATGGTACTGGAATAAAGAGGTATAGAATCTAAAGTTAGTGTGCCAGATAATTACAATCTTATTGGTGCAGTGTTAAGTGTAAGAATTCGATAACATAGAGGAACGAGCGTATTAAGATTGTGTGGTGTTATGTGAGGAAAGGTAAATGAGAAATAAATAAAGTACTTGAGATGGTTTGTCCAGTGAAGATAAATGAATAGTTCGTTTGTAAGCGAATGTGTATTGGTGAGTGTGGTGGGAATCAACCTGGAGACCTAAGAAAAAGTGATTGAGTCAGTAATAGGAATGCCTGGAGGAGAGTTACATGGAGTTTGGCAGAGTAAAGAATTGCTAATAGGTATGAAATGGCGGGTATTGCAAGGTGGTACAGTTTGAAACCTGGGCCAAAGGATAAACCCCACATTGACGACGAGATTCTATAGTGAGAGTCCATCGTGGTCCCGTAAAACTAGTGGATTTTCTGACTGCGAGAGTTCTCACTAAAATATAAATAGCGGTAAGCTGGACTTTCTTTTCGATTTGTCATATTCTTACTATAAAATTTCTGTTTTCGCTGCAATGTAACGCACTTACCGCGATCTTGGGATAGAGAAGGTGCGAGACGATGAATATCATATATAATATAGTATAATATATAATATACTAATATATATATATAATATAAATAGTATATATAATATATATATAATATATATATAATTATTTATATTTATATATATATTTATATATATATATTATATATATATATATATATATATTATATATATTTATATAATATAATATATAAATATATTAATAATATATATATATATATATATAAATATATATATATATAATATATATATATATATTATATATTATATATTATACATATTATACTATTATATATATATACACACACATAATATTACACACTAATATATATTTATATTAATATATATATATATTAATTATAATTATATATATATTAATAATATATTACTTATAATATATTATCAGCCAATACCCAACAGCATTTTTTCAGCACATTGTTTCTAAATGTGAAACCCACAGTCGCACACCGCTCAAACTTGCAACTCACTCATAACCCACTGCAAAGATTTCCGCAGCTCGTAATCTATAATATTATGTTATCAACTGATAGTCTATAACAATTCAAAACTGCAGATTTTTTTCGCAACTTGCAACAAGGTTGCGCATGCTTTCACAAGTTTAAAAAAAAAACTTCCTGAAAATTAAAAAAAAGATTATTTCTTATCGCAATTCACCTCTCAATCAACCAAGCGTAACATACATCTGAATATGACATAATTAATTAACACTACATTTTATTAATTGCAGCGACGTTTCGTTCTTTCACTCTCCCGCCATCCACGCGTGACGTAGACTAATTTACAACAGACTCCTCACAGAAGTATTATTGAACTCGGAAACATTTGTATGCTAGTTAAGTGTTTAACCACTGAGCCTTCTAACAACACACTCAAGTCACAGCAGTCTGCTCCATTATAGCATTAGTTATATTTAACATCATAACTTTTTAATTATTTATTTTAAGAATTTCTAACTTTTTATCCAACTACTATCACCATATTATTATATATTATATTATATAATAGTCATAATAATGTAACTATCTAAACTATACTACTATATACCTATAGTAAATACTATATACTTATATATATATATACTACAACTATAAAGTATATTCACACTATTACTATTTAAATTTGAAACAAGAATATAAATTTTGAAACATTATTGTTTTCTTTGTTGAATATAGTATTGTCAAGGTTTTATAATAGAATTCTCCTTCTATCAAATACGTTATAGAATAATAATCACACATACTCTCCGCATATTATATATAGTTATATATATAATATAAATATTTATTTATTATATATAATTTATATATTAATATATATAATATATATATATAATATATATTACAAGTAGGCTATGCTATTATAATGTGTTGTATGTGTATGTATGTGCATGTACGTATGTGTCAATCTTGCTGCAAGTTTGCTACAAGTAATTTTTAGCAAGTTTTTTTTTATTGTAAATTTAATATCAATTTATCTAATGAAGTTAATATTAAATCGTGCGGCAGGTTTACCAAAGTTATTTTTAGGCCAACGTTTGCCCAGACAACACTTTCTAAAATCAAAAGCTATCAAACTGATTCAAGTTGTACACTGCGTCTGGGTATTATGTTATATAAAATATATATAATATATATATATATATATTATAGTATATATATATATAATATATAGAGCAATATATATAGTTATAATATATATATATATATTATATAATATTATATATATATATATATATATATATATATATATATTATATTTATATAATTATATTATATATATATATACTATATATATAATACAATACCTCAAACCTATATACACATACCCATATCGCTATCTAAATACGTAATATACTACTAACTATATTACCTACTACCCCTACCCCCCTATATTTTCTCATTATTATATTGCTTCCTAAATATATAATATAAACTAACCATAGCCGCAAACTACTAAAATATAGTATCATAAAATACATATATATATATATATATATTAATATATATATATACGATATTAATATTTATTAAATATATATATCATATATATATAGTAATATTAAAATAATTATTAACTTTTATCCTACTATTATTATATTTCATATGACCAATTGTATATTAAATATAATATAATATATATATAACATAAATACTAGTATACTATATATATAATATACATTATATATAAATAATATATATAATTTATTTCTTCTTTATATAGTATGCTGCATGTATATAGTATCTAATATAATAATATATAATCATATATAATATAAGTATATATATATATCATATATATATACTATAATTATATATATAAATATAAATATATATAATATATATATATATTTTTATTTATATATGTAATAAATATATTTATTATATTAAATATATAGATATATATATAGTATTATAATATATATAAATATAATAATTATATATATATATATTATAATTATATTTTTCTTTTTTAAGTGATATCTCGATACTTCGATACGATATATATATTTATATTAGTATATATATATATATATATATAATATAATATATAAATATAATATATATTATATATATATAAATATATATATATATGATTATATACTTCTTTATTAATATGTCTATCATACTACTAATTATATATATATTATATAAAATATATATATATATATAAGTAATTATATATATATATCATATAAATATTATACGTATATATAATTATATAATATATAATATATTTATATTTAATATATATAAATATATATATTATATAAATATATATATAAAATTATTATATATATAGATATATAAATATTAATATAATATATAATGATATATGAATATATATACAATTAATATACAAATACTTTTGTTTTAATACTATATACATAATAATTATTATATATATATAATATAAATATATATATAATATATATATACAATATATATATTAATATATACACTTATATATATAGTATATTATAATATACACTATATAGATATATATAATAGATATTATAATATTATAATAGATATATATAAGTATTATAATACATATATATTATATAATATTATATATTATATATATTTAATATAAATATATCTATATATTTATATAATATATATATATATATATATATACTATATATTATATATATATATACTATATATATATATATATATATATATAATATATAATATATTTATATATATTATAATCATTATATATTATATATATATACTATATAATATAATATATATATATATATATACAATAATATATATATAAATATAGTATAAGTATAATTATATATATAATATGAATACTTAATATATATAATATAAATATATATATACTATATTATATATATATATATAATATATAATATGAATATCTATATTAAATATATTATATATACGTATCATATATATAATATATATATATATAATATATTATATCTATATAGTATATTTGAGTAGACTAGTTATTCAACGCATATGTTAATGTCGTATTTTATATGATTAAATTATTATATATTATTATTAGTATTATATATTTATATTATATATTATTAGTATTATATTATTATATATTATATTATATTATCTACATATTATTATTTAAATTGTTAATTTTGATTTAGTCATTTATATTTTATGTCATATGTTCGTTTGGTCAATGACACATTTATTTGCATACATAAAAACGTAAGCCAAACCTTAAGTTCTTTTGTACATTCCAATCCTCGGTTCCATAAATGTTGTTTAACAGCTGATTCCAAATGTTTGAAAACAAAAGCCAAGAGAAAACAGTCCCATAGATCAGGAAGATAAATTTCATTCTATATATATATAGTATAACTTATATATGTATTATATAATATATAATACTATATATATACTATATTATATATATTATAATATATATATAAATATTAATAATATAATAGTATATATATTATATATTTATATTAATTATACATATATATATATATATATAATATATATAGATATATCATATATTATAAATCATATAAATATTATAATAATATATAATATTATATATATTTATATATAAGATTAATATATATAAATAATATATATATATATATATATATATATATATAATATATACAAATATAAGTAAATATATATATATATATATAATCATACTTATAGTAATTGATATTAATATTATCCTCCTCTTGGGGCCCCAGATGGTGAGTGCCCGACATACACCGAATCCAGTATAATTTATAAGAAGAAGTTGATGTAAGTCGAAGGAAAAGTCCCCAATACACTTAAGTGAGATCCAGTCCCAGGTAAATATCCACTCTAAGGCTTCACAACTGCACGACAGACCCCACTATGGTTCTCATTAATGTTAGGGTTCTTCCCCTGGGCTTGACCCACAATCATGCTCCCTTACGAAATCTGCCATTTACCCATATTATTACATCGTTCGTCCGCTACAAATTTAATTCCTTTCCTTCAGACACTTATTTTCGAGTCAATACAGTTTTTCTTAGGTACAACAACAGATTGTTCCCCACCCACTCACCTCTACACATCCACTTGACCAACCGAGTATTATCCATCCTTACCTTATGACCAAACTATGTCAATATCCTCGCCATATTTATCTCTCAGATCAACCCTATCTCAAATGCACGCTCCCTTAGCAACGATTTATATCCAATTTATCATTTTCTACGCATAGGAGCATTATTGCCACTGAAAACGGCACTAGTATATGCCTTTTATTCTACACCAGAGGTACGCTACTATACAATAACACCAATAGCAATATACCTTCATACAGAAACCTAGTACACTCAAGACTTAATTCCCTTGCATTCACCAAAGATTTAATTGAGCCACCTTCCTACCACTCATAACTTTCTAAAAACACTCTGCAACATCCGTTTCCATTTTTCCAACAAATAAACTTAATATTTAAACAAAGATTCTTATTCCAGTCCCACACCATCCAAAATGATTTCATCTTATAGACTATCCTCACTCATCACCTTCACCTTAATCATATCTACATTTACTTTTAAACCTCTCCTTTTATGCACCCTGCCAAATCCCTCCACAAATCCTCTCAAACTTTCTTCAGGTTCGTCACACAAAACTAAATCATCTGCATAAAATAAACAGGGCACCCTTCATACTCTTACAATCTCCATCAGTCTAACACCCTCCTTTGGCCACCTACCTTTAATTCTTTCATCACAGCTGCATCAAAAGTTTCCTATTAATCCTGTTAGTAGCATAGGGTGGAACATTAGCAGCAGAAATGTTGCAAACCGCAAACCGGATGTTGCAAATGTTGCAAGGATACATTTTGCAACCTTTGGTATTTGACGTTTGATACGTCAAAATAAGGGTTATTAAGGTCGGTTAGACCGAATTTAAGGTCTAGAAGACCATTTTCTGACTTTTTAACATGCTCTAGGGGGATTTAATCCCCCAAAAGAAGATTTTTGGTTCCTAGAAGGTTTTAAATGATAGGTAGATCATTTCTGATGGCTCCATTCGATATAGCGAGTTCTTTTACCCCTAAATCGATTTTTAAATCGTTTTTCTACGTGTTCTGGTTGGTTTAATACATTGAAAAACACAATCGAAAGAAAATAATTACTGTAATTAATCTTCGATTAATCGCAGTAGTATCCATGGTGTTTGGAACCCTGAAACCGGAAGTGAGGTCACAGGCGAGGCATCTGATAAGGTGGCTTGTCTTCGTATGTGATAAGGTATAGGGACCCGACTCGTATGGTTTATGGACTCGCTTCACTTCTACCATGGCTTAGTATGGTTTAGTACCCCTACCCCTTTCTATACCACTTTTTTATTTTTGATGCTACGTGGTTGAACAAAGTGTGGATAAGTATGTTATAAGGTATAGAAAATCGAATCTGATGGTTTATAATGGAATCGGAGCACTATTACCATGGTTTATTACCCCTACTCCCCTTTCTATACCACTTTTTTATTCTTTATGCTACGATGTTGAACAAAGTGTGGATTAGTATGTTATAAGGTATATCGATTCTGATAGTATAAAATGGAACAGAATCACTCCTACCATGGTTTAGTACCCCTATCCCATTTTCAATACAACTTTTTTATTTTTCAAGCTACAGAGCCGAGCTTGGTGTCGATTAGTATATTTTAAGGTGTGCCAAGTTGATTCCCGGGGTGTTTGAGGGAATCAGAGCATGCGCTGAGGTGTTAGTGCGGTGCGGAACACTGATCTAACACCTCGAGTCAATTTTTTAACTTTCAAGATATATATCCCGAGTTTGGTGTTGACTAGTATGTTTAGAGGGTCTGCAAATCGATTTCCGGTATTACCGAATAAATCGGAGCAGCCCTTAGGGCATTTGACACCGGTGTTGCGGTGCTCATATATATTTCTAGGCTTTTTAAATTTTTTTCTAGTTAAGGTATCCATTTCAAACTTGCCACCGTGGTTGATGAAGGTGCTGCCTGCGTGGGCTCGAGGTTTCACGCCGCCACTTCCAAGGAGGGGAGGGGAGTAGTAACAAGGGGATATTGGACGCCAAATGGGGAGGGTTTTCCTGACCCGATTTTGACCGCGACCTTTTTTGAGCTCGAATTTTTACCTGACCTTGACCTTTTTTGGCCTACACCTTTTTTGGCCTTGACCTTTTTTTGACCAACCCTTTCGTCTTCCATGGGTCATTTTTGGCCCACGGTAATTTTTTGGCAACCCTAATTTTTTGGCAACCCTAATTTTTTCGGCGACCCTAATTTTTGCAACCCTTCGAAGAAGGGTTGCGCCAAACGGTTGCGCAGCAACCGTTTGTACGTAACCGCCACCCTAATTTTTTCGAACCAACCCTTTGATACTTCCATGGGTCATTTTTTTGCCCACGGTAAAAATTTATTTTTTTTTTTTCCTGGGCCCCCGCCCCCCACGCCCCGCCCCTTTTAGGGGGGCCTTTAGCCCTAATTGTTTTGGATGTCTTACACGTTTGTTTTGACCAATGATATTTCGGCCTTGACCTTGCCATATACCATGGGTCAATTTTGGCCGGCACGCCCAATTTTCTGCCCACTCGTGTCCCACCCGTCACATATTTCGGTCACATCTATACACGGTGAGGGCGGCGAGCGCACACTACATACACAACAACACCACACACGCATCACAACCACACACACACGGCACTTAACAACTTAACTACAGACATTCACCTATGACACTTTTATACACCACCATTCCCACTATGACACTATACATTTACCCATAGACACTTAACATTTACACTTATACAACACGTACAAAACACACGACCATCCCTTTGGTCTTCCGTGGGTCAATTTTGACCCACCACTAATTTCCGGCAGACGGCTAATTTTTCCAAGACCAACCCTTTGTTTCCCAGGGTTGCAATTTTGAAAGCAAAACCACAAATCTTTTCGGTCAACACCTTTTGTATTCTACGGTACAATTTTTTTACCTGCCAGCTTTGATGCCTCAATTTTGATGCCCCAACTTTGATGGCTCAACTTTAATGCCCCAGCTTTGATGCTTCACCTTTGTTGATGGCTCCACACTTTGGATGGCTTTCAACTTTTATGGCTCAACTTTGTGGTGTCACCAATCACCGTAAGGAAGTATCTAGTGATGTTCCCTATTAGTGTTCTATGAGTAATTCTATGAGTGCCAAGGTGGAAGTGCCCAAGGTGAGTGCCCAAGTTGAGTGCCAATAGAGTGCAAGTTAGTGCTAATGAGTGGCCAAGTGAGTCCCAACATAGTGGCCAAAGTGAGTGCCACATGTGGCCAATCGAGTGCCACTTTTTTCAAGCCTTTTCTAGCCTCCCCATGAGCCTAAGATAGCCCTAATATGGGTGTCCACCCCTAGGTAATAAGGTATGAGGAATCGTATGGTGTATATTACAATCTGATAGAATGCTTCCTACTATGGGTTAGTATATTTTTATAACACTTTAAGCACTTACACTCGCCATAGACACTAACACTAGCCCATATAAACTTACACTCACACGCACAGGTGCACTTACACTTTACACTCACAACCTCGAAGCTCAATTTTGTTGCCTCATCTTTGATAAAGTCAATCTTTGAAATACCACCATATTGATGATTGCAATCTTTTGTCCCTACCTTCTAAGATCATAAGCTGCCCACCAGGACGGGCAGCATGATCTCTCCGCACAAAGTCAGACAAACACCGCACCCGCAGGTGCGACGCGCGCCGCGTTTCCCGCCCGCGCCACCGCAGAGTTGCGCAAATAATTTTCCGCGTACGCCGCCGCCGTGCGCCCACGAGGCGCAATATTCCCCAGCGAATGAAAAATATATATATATTATATATAGTATATATATAATATAATACTAGAGTTCATTCAATTTTTATTTCATACTTAAACATTTCAACACACACAACTTATTTAAAAATATACTAAATGAGTAATTATTTATTTTCATACTTAAACATTTTTATTAAAAAATTTTCGCGAACATTAAAAAACTGTAACTCATTACAGACATTTTTTATGATTTTACTTAATACTTTTTAATTTATAAATTTTTTAAAAATTGGTATGTAAGAAGAAAAAAACCAGAGTGCTGATATAAAACCATTTTATTTTACTACAACTGTACGAAATTTTTTATTAAAAACATTAAACATTACAATACCTAAAGCAGTATCAGTATAATCAATTTAGAGGTGTCACACAGTAACCACCTAAGGGATTAGTTATGCTTTGTTTTAACTGCTTTGACTGCTTTACGTCAAATGTTTTTACTGCTTTAACTGCATAAGTTTTTACTGCTTTAACTCACATTATTTATTAAAATTACATAACCTTAAAGCAGTAAATCAGTAACATCAGTAGAGAGATGTTACATAGCAACAAGGGGTCAGTATGCTTTTGTTTTACTGTTTTACTGCTTCAAACTCATGTTTTACTGCTTTAACTCATATGTTTTACTGCTTTAACTCACATATTACTAAAATTACATACCTTAAAGCGTAAATCAGTAAATTCAATAGAGGTGGTTACATAGCAACAAGGGGTTAGTAATTGCTTTTTGGTTTAAAACTGCTTTAACGTCATGTTTTTACTTGCTGTTACTCTAATGTTTTTACTTTAAAATTACATAACCGCTGAAAGCAGTAACTCAGTAAATCAATAGAGGTGTTACATAGCAACAAGGGGTTAGTATGCTTTTGTTTACTGTTTTAACTGCTTTAACTCATGTATTACTTGCTTTAAACTCATATGTTTTACTTAAAATGACATACCTTAAAGCAAGTAAAATAATAAATCAAATAAGATGTTACATAGCAAAAAGGGGGTTAGTATGCTTTTGTTTTTTACTGTTTTACTGCTTTAACTCATGTTTAACTGCTTTATACTTCATATGTTTTACTGCTTTAACTCATATATTTATTAACATTACATACCTATAAAGCAGTAAAAATCAGTAAAATCAAAAGAGGTGTGACCTAACACCAAGGGGGGATTAATATGCGCTTTTGATTTTAAACTGGCTTATTGCTTTAACTCCCTGTTTTAACTGCATTTAACTCATGTTTTACTGGCTTATTTAACTCAAATGTTTACTGCTTTAACTCATATGTTTTAACTCATATATTTCATACTTTTTAATTACAATTATGTTTTTAATTTGTTTTAAAGTAACTTTTTATGTTAAATTTGATTTTATTTTTAAATTTATTTTTTTATTATTTTTTAATTATTTTATTTTCAATTATTATACCTTAGTGTTATTTACTTCATGCCTATTGTTATTATTATTTTAGACACACACAATACACACACACACAAACCACACTTACACTATACACACATTCACTATGACCTTATACACACATTCACTAGACACTTACATTTACCCCAATAAGACACTTACATTTACAACTTTTAGCACAAGCGGTCACCACCACACACACACCACCAACACACACACAACCACACACACACTTACCATTATACACACATTACACTAATGACACTTATACACAACCATTCACCATTAAAAAAAACATTTACCCATAGACACTTACATTTACACCTTTCTGCTTGTATTCTCTAACACACACACCACACACACACCAACACCACACACACACACACACCACACTCAAATTTCTCACAGATTTACTTACACACGCCCAGATTTACTAACTACGACACACAACCATTTACTTACACCTTCCACCCCACAGATTTACTTACACTCACCAAGATTTTTTCTTACACTCACACACAGATTTACTTACAACACAACAAGGCTCATAAGATTGTAACTTTCACACACAGATTTTTACTTACCTTACACACACAGATTTTACTTACACTCACACAACCTACACAGATTTACTTACACACACACACACACACCCACACGCACGACACTCACTTACACATATAACGTATAATTTATTAAAACATTTTGTGTTTTAATTAAACACGTAAATTTATATTATTGGCTCGATGTTAACTAAAAATCTTTCAAAGTTTCTTAAACCTTCTATAATAAATCAATCATTATCTTTGAACACGAATTTTATTATTAACTGTTAATACTTTTTGTTTATAAATTTTTAATAACTAATCAAGGTTTTAAAATAACTTTTACTAAAATTTTATGAAAATTTTATTAAAAACATATATTTTACGTACCTTAAAGCAATAAATCAGGAAATCAATCTCAGTAAGGTCAGCCCCCTAGCACCCCTCTACAACCAAGCTATGCCAGGTTATGTTCTATTGACTTGACTGCTTTTACATCATCTATTAGCGCCTGAAAGTAAGATACTAAAAAATAAACAAAAAATAAGTTTCTTCTCTGGTAACATAACAATGTAATTTAATAAAATCTTTCCCTAAGTTCTTATTTAAAAATAACAATTATTTTCACCTTACATAATTAATAGAAATGTCGCTGAATGTTAACTAAAAATATTTCAAAGGTTTTTTTATTTAAAATAATTCGGGATTTTCTTTATATTATTATATATATTATATTATTTCATTATTATTATTGTTATTATCTAATAAAAGTAATTATTCATTTATTATTATTATTATTATTATTTTATTATTATCTCTATGTTACACTTCGACAATCGGCAATCACAAGAACAACAAGCAACCAAACCTGCAACTCCTTGGACAGAATACGAAACTCGACCTCTCTCTGTAAAAATTGTTGAATAACTAACTTTAAGGCCTAAATTTAGGGATGAATCCTTTTATTTTCAGCCGGGGCGAATTTAACGCCTAATTCCAGGTCAAAAATATATTCCAACACTGACCTTTTTCCTGTAAATGTGGGTGCAAGATTATAAACGTTTAGCATGTTACAATTTAGGCCTAATTTAGGGATAAGCATTTTTATATCCGGGGCTGAGCTTTAAGCATAATACCAGGTCAAAAGGTAATTCCAGTATAGACAAGAAATCATTGTTATTATTACATTATTTTTATAACTATATTTCAAGTACTGAAAACATGCTGGATCGTAAAGATCCTTTAAGCAGGTAAAGAAGGAATGCTTTTCCTTACTTTGTGATTGTCGGAGTAATCCTTACTTCTTATGACCTCGTAATGTGAATTGGTCGAGAATTATTTTATCGTCTTTTGAAATTAACTTTGTTCTTTAAACTTCATATATTTGAGCAGGTGTGTTTTTTATTATCTTTTAGACCAACTCATTTTAAAATCAATAGGTCATTTTAGCTGTTAAGGCGGTGCACCAAGTTAATGCTCATTTGTATTAAAGTGTTTTATTTTTACTAGTGTATATCATATTTATGATAAATACTTACATTGAGGAATAATTATTAATTAATCAACCATAGAATACGATAGATAATTAATTCACTAGATTTATAGTAGATCACGCGAAGCAAAACGCAAGAGCGCCCGCAAGCGCGACCCCGTGTTCGGAACCGACGCATGAACCCGCGGCGTAATATTACTACGCGGTCGCGAAATTATGGAGCGTTGTATTTCAAGTGGAAGGGCATACATCCTAGAGGTTGGGATTATCTTTTGGACAACCAGTCCCCATCAGTCATGTATATATTAGTGTTGTGTACTGTATCCAAAAGGTATGTCCCTTCACGCTCCTTTACAATACATGGTGTTGAAGCGCATTAGTTTATTTAAAGTCCTGGTATATTAGTGTTTATTACAAACCAATAAAAGGGAGATATTCTCGATGGTGTCCGAATGCATACAACATCTGATATAGAAGAGGTAGGAACTTACATACTTCGATGTCATTTTGAAGTATAATATGATACCAATACTTGGAACTCCCATGAATAGAGAAAAATGATACGGTCTATTGTACCAGATGAAGGGGATGAAGTTGTATTATGGCATGTCACTGCATTAGTATGGTCTGTTAATTAATTAGTTATAGTTATAGGTAGTTACGTTAGATTTAAACACTTTTTTTAATATATAACTCATACATAGAGAAGATTAAAACCGTGAAGACAATACCTTGAAAAGGGAGGGAAGGGATAACTTCTTACAATAGACACTAACGTCGTATTAGGTGTAACTTTAAAGCAATGTCAAAGCTTGTTTATACATTCCTTAAGTAATTAAGATTCTTTAACGGCATACAACAAAGGGACATGGCCTACGTACACGGAGCCGGAGTATTTCGTATCTATTTCAGCTCTGAAGGAATTATAACTTTAGGATAAATAAAACGAACTTTGTTTTCTACAAAACAAAAATGTTCTTTTCAAAAAACTAAATGTTTTTTTTAAAAGAAACTTTACCAGTGAAATGGTATTTCTTCTGTCTATAAATAAGGATAAAAATGTTCAAGTAAGAAATAAAATAAACGATTCATAATATAGGAAACAGTTGTATTTGAAATAACAAAAATGATGTAATGAAAGTTTACCCCGTAAATTATACATAAAGAAAATATTTTCGTCGGACCGCGTAGTAATTATTACCCGGAGGGTTCATACGTCTGGTTCCGCCGGCGCGCTTCTGCGGGCGCTCTGTGCGTTTTGACTTCACGTGATCTACTAAAAATCTAGTGTAATTAATTATTATCTATTCTAGTGAAATAATAATTATTCCTCAATGTATTTATTATTAAATATGATATACACTTAGTAAAAATAAAACACTTTTAATACAAATGAGATAACTTGTGTGCACCGCTTAACAGCTAAATGACTATGATTTTTAAAATGAGTTTGGGTCTACAAAGATAATAAAACACACCTGCTTAAATACAAGTTTAAAGAAAGGTTATTTTCAAAAGACGATAAAATAAATTCTGGCGAATCACATACGAGGTCTCATATAGAGATAAGGATTAGTCCGACCAATCACAAGTAAGGAAAACATGTTCTTCTTACCTGCTTAAAGAATCTTCAGCATGCCAGCATGTTTCAGTTTGAAATAAATTATAAAAATAATAAATAATACAAGATACACAAATCACACTGGAATTACCTTTGGACCTGGTATTAGGCTTAAATCAGCCATGGGCTATACAAAAGGTCTTATCCTAAATTTAAGGCCTAAATTTTAGGCCTAACGTAGTTATTGCACCACCATTTTACAGAAAAGTAGTTTGAAAATATTTTTGACCCTTGAATTAGGCGTAAAAATCGCCGCTGGGCTACAAAAGATGTAATCCTAATTTAGGCCTAAGAGTAGTTATTATCAAACGATTTCTACCAGAGAGAGGTCAGTATTCGTATCTGTAAGTAGAGTGCGGGTCTGTTGTGTTTTCCCTTTCTATCAGTGATGGATTGTCCAATGTACATAGATTAATAATATTATAAAATAGAAAATAATCAATATAATATATAATAATAATAAGAATAATCCTGATTTAATTTAAAAAACTTTGAAAATAATTTTTAGTTAACATCAGAGCCGATATAATATAAATGCTAAGTGAATAATTGTTAGTTTTTAATAAGAACTTAAAAAGATTTTAATAAAATACATGTTATGTTTAGCAAGAGAAGAACTTATTTTTGTTAATTTTATCTGAATGTACATGGCTAAAGATGATGTATAAGCAGTAAAAGATCAATAGAAAACAAACTGGCATGAGCTTGGTGTAGAGAGGGTGGCTAGAGGCTGACCTTACTGATTTACTGAAATTTATTGTCTTTAAGGTACGCTAAAATATATGTTTTTTATATAAACATTTCATAAAAATTTTAGTAAAGTTATTTTAAAAAATTTTAAGTTATAAAATTTAATAAACAAAAAGTGTTAACAGATTTAATAATAAATTCGTTGTTCAGAGACAATGATTTATTTTATTATAGAAGTTTTAGAAACTTTGAAATAATTTTAGTTAACATCGAGCGAATAAATAAATGTAAGTGAATTTATGAGTAAAGGAAAAATGTTTTTTAATAAAATTATACGTTTTAAGTAAAAGTGAGTTTGCGTGTGTGTGGGTGTGTGTGTGTGTGTAAGTAAATCTGTGTGTGTGAGTGTAAGTAGATATCTGGTGTGTGTCTTGTAAGTAAATCTGTGCTGGTGTAAGTAAATCTTTGTGTGTAAAAGTAATCTGTGTGTGAGTGTAAGCGTAATGTGTGTGGTGAGTGTAAGTAAATCATGTGTGTGAGAGTGTAAGTAATTCTGTGTGTGAGTGTAAGTAAATCTGCGTGTTTAAAGGTATCGTGTGTGTGAGTGTGTGTGTGTGTGTGTGTGTGTGTGTGTGTGTGAGTGCGTGTGTATAAGTATTTATGAAAGTGTCATTCAGTAAATGGAAAGCATACATATGTGAAAGTGTGTATAAGTGTCATAGTGAAAATGTGTGCTATAAGTGTAAGTGTGTGTGTGTGTTGTGTGTGCTGTGTGTGTGTGTGCTCGTGTGTGTGACCGCGTGTGTTATAAGTTGTACCAATGTAATGTGTCTATGCAGGTGTGTGGAGTGATGTAAGTGTCATAGTGAAGTCGTGTGTATAAGTGTCTGTAGTGAATGTGTTATAGTGTAAGTGGTGGTGGTGTGTGTTGTGTGTGTCGTGTGTGTGTGTGTGTGTGTGTGTGTTGTGCTATTGTGTGTTCTAAATAATAATAACGATAGGCATGAAGTAAATAACACTATAATATACAGTAATAAACAATAAAATAATAAAAAGTATACATATAAAGTATAATAATAAAATAAAAATAATAAAAATAATAATAAAAATAGAATAAAGAAATAATAAATAAATATAATACAAGTATTAAAACAAAATAAATAAACATAATGTTAATAAATATATGAGTTAAAGCAGTGAAAACATATGAGTATAAAGCAGTAAAAACATGATGAGTTAAAGCAGATAAACTATGAAGTTAGTCAGTAAAAACCAGTAAAACAAAAGCATACTAACCCTTGTTGCTATGTAATCCACCTCTATTGATTTACTGATTTACCTGCTTTAAGGTATGTATTTTAAGTAAAACATATGAGTTAAAGCAGTAAAAACAATGAGTGAAAGCAGTAAAACAAGTAAAACAAAAAGCATACTAACCCCTTAGGTGCTATGTAACACTCTATTGATTTACTGATTTACTTTGATCAGTAAGGTATGTAATTTTAAGTAAAACATATGAGTTAAAGCCAGTAGAACATGAGTTAAAAGCGTACAAGCAAAAAGCATACTGAACGCCCTTGTTGCTTGTAAGACGCCTCTACTCTGATTTACTGATTTACTGGCTTTAGGTATGTATTTTAATAAATATGTGAGTTAGCAGTAAAAACATATGAGTTAAAGAGCAAGTAAAACATGAGTTAAAGCAGTAGCGTAAAACAACAGCATACTAACCCCCTTGTTGCTTATGTAACAACTCTATTGATTTACTGATTTAACCCTTTTAATTGTATGTATATTTTAAATAAATATGTGAGTTAATGCAATAAAACAGATATATTGAGTTAAAAGCAGTACATAACATGAGTTAAAGCAGGAAGGGCAGTAAAACAAAGCATACTAATCCCTTAAGTGTTAGGTAACACACCTCTATTGAATTTACTGATATTACTGCTTTAAGGTATGTAAGTGTAATGTGTTTTATGATAAAATTTTCGTAGCCACGTTGTAGTAAAATATAAATGTTTTTAGTATCAGTACCTCTGGTTTTTTTTTCTTCTTACATACAATTTTTAAAATTTATAAATTAAAAAGTATTAAGTAAAAATATAAAAGGAGGTCTGTAATGAGTACAGTTTTAGGTTCGGGAAAATGTTTTTAATAAAAATGTTTAAGTATGAAATAAAAAATGATATGATTCATAGTATACTTGGAAATGAAATCCGTTTGAAAAATGTTTAAGTATGAATAAAAATGAATGACTCGTAGTATAATATATATATATTATATTTTTAATTCAACCGCAGGAATATTGCGCCTTGCGGGTCAGACGCGGCAGGACGGGTACGGCGGAAATATGGCGCCATGCCGGGCGCTCGCGGCGGGACGGGATACGGCGGAGAATAGTTGCGCCTGCGGGCGCTGCGCTGACGGGCGGGAACGCCGGGCGGAGTCGCCAGCCTGCCGGGTGCGGTTCGTGGATCTTCACGCGGAGAGATCATGCTGCGGCCTGGTGGCAGCTTATGATCTAGAGGTTGACAAAGGTGATTTCACAAAGATGAATCATCAATATATAGGTGGTTCAATATGATGACTTTTATCAAAGAATGAGGCAACAAAAGTCGAGCCTTCGAGTGTGGTGAGTGTAAGTGTAGAGTGTACTGTGCCGTGTGAGTGTAAGTTGTATAATGGGCTAGGTGTAAGTGGTCTATGGCGAGTGTGAAAGTGCTTATACAGTGTTATAAAAGTACTCAAAACTCATGAGTAGGCCAAGCAATTCTTCAGGATTGTAATATACACCAATCGATTCCTCATCCCTTATTACCCTAGGGGTAAACACCCATATTAGGGCTATTTCAGGCTCAGGGGAGGCAAGAAAAGGCTTGAAAAAAGTGGCACTCGATTGGCACTATGTGCAACTCACTTGGCACTATGTGGCACTCACATTGGCACTCACTTGGCACTCACGCGGTACTCACCTGGCACTCATAGAATATTCATAGAACACTAATAGAACATCAACTAGATACTCTTACGTTTTGATTTGGTACTCATCACAGTTGAGCCCATAAAAGTTGAAGCCATCAAAAGTTGGAGACCATCCAACAAAGAGGCTGAGGCATCAAGCCTGGGGGCATTAAAGTTGAGGCTCAAAGTTGGGAGCATCAAAGTTGGGTCATCAAAGCTGAGGCATCAAATGCTGAGGCCGTAGGATACAAAAGGGTTGACCGAAAAAATTTGGGATCTCAAAAAATTTGCACCCTTGAAGACCAAAGGGTTGGTGGAAAAATTAGGTGTTTCCGAAAATTAGGGTGGGTCAACAATTGACGCCACCATGGAAGAACAAAGGATTGGTCGTGTGTCTTTGTACCGTGGTGTGTATAAGTGTAATGTAAGTGTCTATGGGTTAAATGTAAGTGTCATAGTGAATGGTGTGTATTCAAAGTGTCATAGTGAATGTCTGCATAAGTTTCAGCCTGTGGTGTGGTGTGCTGTGCTGTGTGTGTGTGTGTTGTGCGGCTCGGCGCGTGTATAGATGTGACCGGAAAATATGTGACGGGTTGGGAACACTAGAGTGGGCAGAAAAATTGGCGTGGGCCAGAAATTGACCACATGGTCATTGGCAGGTCAAGGCCGAAAATATCATCGGTCAAACAAGGTAAGAGACATCAAAAAAATATGGGTAAGCTCCCTAAAGGGTGGCCCTAAAAATTAGGGTGGGCCAAAAAATGACGCGCATGGAAGATCAAAGGTTGGTCGAAAAATTAGGCGGCGTGTTGGGTACGTACAAGCGGTTTGCCTCGCGTCCAACCCGTTTGGCGCAACCACTCTTCGAAAAGGGTTCAAAAATTAGGGTATGCCAGAAAAAATTATGGGTTGCCAAAAATTAGGGACGTTGCCAAAAAATTACCAGTGGGCCCAAAATGGACGCCATCGGAATGACGAAAAGGGTTGGTCGAAAAAGGTCAAGGCCAAAAAAGGTGTAGGCCAAGAAAGGTCAGGTCCAGGTAAGAAATTCGAGCTCCAAGAAAAGGTCGCGGTCAAAATCGGGTCAGGAAAACCCTCCCCATTTTGCGTCCAATATCCCCTTGTTACTACTGAGGGGGTCTGAGCCCCCAAAACCAGGAAAAGGACTTAGAAGTTTGAAATTTGGTGAATGTAGATTTAAGAGTACGAATGAAATAGAAACCCCTAGTGGAGGTTTATAAAATTAAGTGGCTGTAGCACTTGAAAACGCGGAACCAGGAGCTGATACTGGAGCCAGATTTGAATTCTGGCTATATTCACATATTGAATCAAAAGAGGTGCGCTTATATAGGTTTTAAAGGACATAGATTCCGAATTTGGGGGTTTCAGCAAACCCAAATGAGCTTGAGGGTCCCCCTTGAGGGGATCCTCATTGAAAAAAGAAGAAAAAGATAGAGTGCGTAACCAAGGAGAGATGAGAAGAAATCATAAAAGAAGCTCATAGACGAAACAAAATGAAGTCATCTGGACGTATATGGATGTCAGCACCGGTGCGGAGCCGGTGCGATACCAAGTTAGTAAACATAATTTTGATATGCTTATATAGTATATATATTATATCATAATATATATAGTAATAATATATAGTATATATATATATATATATATATATAGTTATACTATAGTATATATATATATATACTATATATATAGCTATATATACTATATATATAATATAGAGTAGCTATATATATATATATATACAGTATATATTTTCGGTGACGTAGAGCATGAATAACATAGTTTCAATGTTTTCAAATGAGTCTAAGGTCTCCATTTGAGAGGGGCCGAACCCGATAAAGGGGTTCTACTTTAAATTAAATTTTAAAGGGCTGTAAGGTAATAATGTATAGACTTACGCGCTAACAAGTCTTATGTTGCACAATTATATGAAACTTAGCACAGAAAACTTAAGTGACACTCTTTCAGTTAAACACATTGGCTACCAAAATGTTGCACGAAATAGGAAACTCAGTCCTATAATGTACATATGCATAGCACTTAACACAGTGACGCTCTCTTATTCGTTTACAATGGCTACCAAATACTGTACAAAATATGAAACTAAGCGCAATTATACACCACGGCCTAAGTATTATCTGTTCAGTCTAACTTAATCTATCATTACCTAACAGGACTGAATACATCAAGCTAACATAGTCCAACGTAACCTATCTCATATAACTTTTCAATGACGTTATCTCAGTTTATATAAACAAATTTGACATAGCTCTGTTCCACTGCCACACGCCACTCATGAGAATCACAATTCTTTCTCTCCTATTCTCATTCCAATTCACTCCAGCACAAACACACTCACACACGCACACACACATATATTTCACCCTACACCACTCATCTCAATCGCTTCCTTTCATTCTTACTTCTGTCACAGCAAACATCAAATTTCTAAATGCATTAATCACCTCACTGTTAATCTCCTAGCCAATTATTCCTCCAACATTCCATGTACCTAGAACTTTAAAATAGTTTCGCGAAAAATATATATATAATATCATATATTAAATATATATATAGCTATATATATATATATATATAATACTATATTATAGTAATATTTATATAGTATATATATATATATATATATATTATATATAATATATACTATTATTATATTATATATATATATATATTACAATATACATATATATATATTATACTATATATATATATATATATATATATATATATACATATGTAATAGGTATATACTATATATATTAATTATATAGGATATATATATATATATATTATATAATATAAGATATATATATTTAATAATGTGTATATAATATTATATATATATATAATATACTATATATATATAATATAATATATATTACTATATTTACTATATAACTATACTATATATATATATATTTATATATATATAATATATATATTATAGATTTATATATACTATATATAATATTACATATAATATATAATAACTATATATATATATCTATATATATACCTAATATATTAATATAATATATAATACTATAATATACTATATATATTATATTACTAGTATATATATAACTATATATATATATATATATTATATATATACAGAGGTTGGCTCATCGTTAGTCAGAAAAAGTAGTTCGTTGATCGTTACTACTATGACGTTCCGTTTACTCGAAAGGAAGTAGTTGCGTCTACGTTATCTCTTGCCGTTTCTTTGAAAGGAAAAGTAACGCAGTGCCGTTACTCCGTTACTGCCGTACTTTTAAGCTTTTCAATAATGACATTAATTACGGTTCTTTTCAATTTATTGGTTTGTGTATATTAATTTGAATTCATATCATTAATTATTGAGAGAAAACATATCCCTCAAATGTAAGACGCCCTAGCTCACTCCAACGACTTGTCCTTTTGCCATTACTCCCGCAACGATTTAATTGTAAACCAGCCACATTCCTGACCTTCACCCGACTTTCCGTACACTCTACAGCTATGCATCAATCCCGTTCCCTTTGTCAATTCTAACATATATATCTCAAAATTTTAACCCAGACACTTGTTCCACGCTGCTTCACCATTTAACATAACCTCACGCCGAGGACTGGTCCTCACTCACAACATAACCTATTGCTTTTATCTAAGATTCACATATCTTAAGAACTCCTGCAAATCTCATCTAACCAATCCTCATCAAAACTCTCAGATTCGCCACACAAAACGCAATCGACCATCCGCATATAAATGGTAGGGCATCTTCCACATCTCCTCTCCATACTGTTCCATCATTCTCTCAGGATTGTGGAGTCGGACTCAGACACTTAGAATGGAGTCTTATTAAAAGCTTCAGTAGAGTTAGAGTCAGAATGAGAGCATGAGTCATAGTCCGGAAAGTTGGTAAAATTTTTTTGAAGAGGGCTGGAGGTCGGAGTCGGAATGTCGGAGTCGGAAGTCAGTAAACTTTGAAACGACTCCACAACCTAAATTCTAACACAATCATTCTCGCCGCATTCGGCCCACCTCTATTCTTTTCATATACCCATCAATATACAAATTGAATAAAACCAACGAAGACATAGCACATCCCTGGCTCACACATCCGCTATTAATATTAAAGACTAGTCAGATTAACTCCATGTATTCTTACAAGACAGCTTATACTAATCGTCATCTTTTATATTTTGATTCCATTCAGAAGCTTACCACCGACCAAAAATTATCAATAACACCCTGCCCATAAGCTATCTTTATTAAATCATATTTCATACGCCTGTTTTGCAAATACAAAAACCCTAAATTGCAAATTTTTTCTTCTCCTCTCATTTTCTCAAATCTTTTTTTCACGTATGAAAGCGAACTATTCACAACATCTCTAACCACTTCTAAAGCCACCTTGTTTCTTACAATTCAGTCCGTCAGTCACTTGACGCATTCTTTCCGACAGAAATATAATTATAAAGAGTCCCTATTACATTTAATAAACTAATTTCCTTATAATTCCTAACAGTTACCCTTGTCTCATTTTACCCTTAAATAAGGGTTCTATACTGCTCATCCTCCATCCCTCGGCACTATAGCTCTCCATAAAGCCATTTTTGTTACCACTCCAAATCCATCAAAATCACCATCCTCACCTCCGTTCTTTGATCATTTCACCGTAATCTTCTATACTGCAGATTTAAACCATTCTTCCAACTTTCTCGTTCCTCCTTAAACCTCCTCCCTTTATATATAATACTACCTCATTCCAAACATGCCATAATTCCTTGCACAATCAAGACCCACAACATATTACTATCCCATCTTTTCATCTCTGACGCCATGATTATGGCAGACTTTTTCGAATTGTTCGACCACACTCACTAGTCACTTCATTACCAGTTACGAAAGAACCATCCCTAATTCATTAATTATTTGCCATTATTTTACATTATATATTATACTATATATATATTATATACTCATATATATATATATATATATAATTTCATGTATTGTTTTCACTTTTTATACATAAACCTCTGATCTTTATCTTTCTACTTTTTATATATTTCACACAGGGATATAATATATATATATTAAATACATATTTATAAAGGATTTTATAGCTTGATCGGGGTGGTCAATTGCTATCAACATTCAAAGAAAGTTTAACAAAATGTAAACAACTAAAAGTTAACCGGTAGAAAAAAAATAACGGAACTTAGGCCGTAAACGTTACATGAAAGAGAAAGTAACGAGTTCGTTACTCCGTTACTGAAAAAAACTAGTTCCGTTAGTAACCGGAGTAACGCAATAAACGGATCGTGGACCACCTCTGTAATACTATATATTATATAGTAATATATAATATATATAATTATACGTATTATAATAATATAATTAACTGGAAGGATTACGTTAGTTCTCTCAAGCAAGCTTCTGAGTTGTGGCTGTTCTGAGGCTCTTTCAAAATATTTTTACAAAACTCCAGTTGCTTCTTCTTTATATATATGTGTGTGTCGTTCTTCATTTTTAAGGAGTGGTGGTTCCGCTCTCACAATTCTTGGACTCTAATAGAACAAAAATTGTATTACAAATAATATAAGAGGTGTTTTTATTTATCGATTTTCTACATTTTCAAGTTTACAGTTACAATGGAAATTGATTAAAAAAATCGCTGCGAAAAATTGTTGATGAAATTAGACTTAATGAACGTTAAGTTATTGATGAAGAAACACTGTCGATGAACTGACTTTGTCGTTGCATTTAAATTTGTGTCATTAATCAATTGTGGTGCGGTGCTTTCTACTTCCTGATTTTCAACGAATTCGCAATCTTTTATCATCCAAGTATTTAAAAATGTATTTTTAAGAATCAGTTAAAAATCTTTAAACATTACTTTATGTGGCTCAAACCCATTACAAAGAAAAATAACAGAAATTAAATATAATACAAAAACTAACGAAAATAAAATAATATATACTATATATTAAAAATTATAATAATCATAAAATAGCTTGCACAATATTCAAATAATGCCATAAAAATAGTTAATGAATTTATTTATAATATAGTTTATTAATATAAATATATAATCAAATATAATTATTAAAATAATCTATATATAAGATTAAAGTAAAATAAATTTATATAAATAATATCGATAATCGATATATATAATTTTTAAATTATAGATAGTAGATATTAAAATTTTATAATATCGATGTATAAATTTATATAGTATGGAAAATAAGAAATATAAAAAATTATATTAAATCTTATTAAAAATGAAGTTCATATAAAATAAAAATTAATTATCATAAAAATTAATAAAATTAATAATAAAAATATAATATTAAAATATTATTATTAATATATAAATATTTGACTAATAATTATACAAAAATAAAATAACTAAAAACCAGTATATAACAATAAATATAAAATATTAATATTTATATTATTTAATAATAAATAATCATATATATTTATAAATATTAAATTATGTAATTTAATATATTTAATAAAAATATTTTATTCTACATAAAAATAATCAGACTTTCAATATATAAAATAAAATAAAATATTATAATTTTAAAATGTTTAAAGGTCACACAAATAGAAACATTTTTTAATATTATAAAATATAATAAAATATTATTAAGAAGTAAAAGAACAAAAAAATATTAATATGCCTAACAGAGATAAATTAATATAATTTTATTTTATTAAGTTATATAAATTATATAAACTCCCTCTTTCCCGCTTCAAAAACCCCACAAAACAAAACGGAAAGGAAAAGGAGAAGGGAAAAAAAAGAAGAAGAGATTTAATATATTATAAATAATATATATATATAAATAGATAAAAATGGTTAATAATAATTTTATCAATAACTATAAATAAAAATTTAAAAGAAAAATAAGTTATATAATTTATATTATATTATTAAAATATAATCAAAAATATAATTATTAAATATTAAAAGTATAATTTTCTAAAATTGTATACAAATTTATAATAATTTAAAAAATATATAAATAAGCTAATCAAAATGATTCTATCTACAATTAAATCTAGTAAATATAAATACAATGTAATAAATATAATATAGTTTATAAATAAATTTATAAATTTAAATTGTTATAAAATTAATAAAATAATGTGTATAAAATTTATAACTGGACATTTTAAGATATAATTTTATATCAATCTATACCTTAATTATAAATCACTATAATTTTGCCAGCTAGATATTTTTTTATATATTAAAATTATTAACTTTAAGATAAGTAACATATAATAATTTATATATGTATGTATATAATTATATATATAATAAGTAAAATTACTTATATAAACTATATATTAATATATATTAATAATATTTAATAATAATATCTATTATTAGTAATACTATTACTATTATATATAAGTAACTTATATATACTTGTATAATAACAATTAATAGATAAAATATTTATAAAGTTATTATTTTTTTATTGATTATTAATAATAATTTAAAATATAAATTTATATATAATAATATAATAAATATATAAAGATATATTTAGGTAAAAGTGGGGTTTTTTTATTTAAAAAATATTTAATTTTTTCTTTTAAATTTTTTTTTTTTTTTAAACATTTTGTATTTGTGTCTTGAAACCTTTACAAACAAAATTTAAAAAAAAAAAAAAATTTTAAAAACTCTTTTTTAAACTTTTTTTCTTTTTTATAAAAAATTAATTTATCTTTGCGAAAAATTCTCTTTGATCACATTGGTAGAGAAAACTTTTGAAATCTATTTTGTCTTTTTTTGAAAATGTAATATCTGGGTGAAAAAAAATCGATTTAAACCCAAAAAAAAAAATATTAATGATTTATCCAGTGGAAAAAATCCGAATAAAAAAAATCTTTTAAAAAGGCAAAATTTCCGACAAGTGGGGGTTTTTCTATTTTCATCACTTCCCAACGGAAAAAAAAAATTATAAAAAAAAAAGCATTTAAGTTGTCAAAATAATTCCATTTCAACTTTCCCTCAGCAAGCGATTTTTTTTTTTTTTTATAATAATCTTTTGAAAAAATTGAAAAACTTTCGAAAGAATAGATATTAAAACAACAGGACGGTAGTTAGAGATTTCGATTTTTGACTAACACCGATTTCTTATTTTACTTTTTTTTTTTAGGGTTTAAATGCGATTTTTTTTCTTAAATTGTGTTTTCAATTTAAGATGCTTAAATCGAGATTTTATTTTTTTTTTAACAATTTTTTTTTGGGAAACCTAGGAAAAAATAAATTCTCCCCACCAACAAATTACCCCCCACATTCACAACAACCAATTATTCCCAACAACACACCAACCATATAATATTTTAAATAAAATAATTAAACTAATTATTTAATTAAGCTAATGATAATATTATTAATTAATATAGAAATTACGACTTAATAAAATATATAATATATTTTTAAATAAATTTAATATAAATATAATAACTTATATAAATAATAATAATATTAAATAATATTTTTATTTTATTATTCATATAAAGCAATGATATATAATATTATGTTAATGTAGTAACTATATATATAAAATTAATAAATATAATATTATAACAGAGGGGTGGGCCAAAAACGATCCGTTATTTTTTTTTCCCGGTTTAAACTTTCCACCCCCGTTTACCACCTTAACGGAAAAACTTAGTTTTTTTTTTTTTATTATTCTTTCAAGTAAACGGAGGTAAAAACGGAAAGAACTCCCCCCGTTTTTACTTTCTCTTCTTCCAACATCGACAAGAAACCAGACTTTTTCCGAATACAGTTTATGTAGTTCTATGAATTTGATAAATTAGTTTGGTTAGTTATTCTACCGTTTACTAATTTTTTTTTTAAACGTCCGTTGGACCTCAATATACGTGTATAACCTTTTCCCCCCCCCCCCCGCCACCGTTGTGTTATAAGTTGTTCAGATATTTATTATTTTTGTGTGGACACCGTACAATTTAAAATACAAAAAAAAGCTAAATAAAAAAATTCCTTTTTTTTATAATATTGAAAACTGTTAGAAATTTTAAATAAGTAAAATATATATATTCATACAATGAAAGATGAGGTATATTATATAATTAAATTAAAATAGAATAAATATTATTTGCTATATAATATATATAATTTTATCTACATATTTATTCAATATAAAAAAACAAATGATATCTAAAAATATCTATCTCTAATAAATATAAACTATATTATATATAATAGGATATTTATAATACATAAATATAAAAATATATTTAATATTAAACTTAATATATATAGGGAAAGATATGGGGGAAAAAAAATTTTTTTTGGCATAAGAAAATATTTCTTATATGAAGATCTGTAAACGATTTTTCCCGTAAAAAGCTTGGTGGGGAAAGAAAATTTGAATGGTGAGACCTAGGAGTGGTTGGGGGTGGGGTAAAAAACCAAAAATTCCCCCGGAAATCCTTGCGCAAGATAAAAACCAATTGGCCCAGTAAAATTTGGGAAAAAAGATTGAAATCTTAGTAAAAAAAAATGTGTTTTTTGGGGTTCCGGGAGGGGGGGTTTTTTTGGAAATTGTGCCAAAGGAAAATAGGGCCCCGCAATTTTTTTTTTCGGGAAATTGGAGGTCATTTTTTTTAAAATTAAAGAAAAGAAAGTAAGGAAAGGAAGAAAAGGGAGGTTAAACGTTGTTAGGGTATAAAAACAGAACCAAGGAGGAAAGGGTTTTTTTTCGCGCGGAAAAGAATGGTAAAAAAAACTTTCCCCCTTGCCAAAAAAAGGTAAAAAAATAGAAGAAACTTTTAAACCGGGTTGGGGAAACAATGATCAAAGAAAACGGAAAAGGGGGTGAGAATGGGTTGGAATTTGATTTGGATCTCTCTTTTTGGAGGTGTTGTGTTGTTAAAAAAAAACAAAAAGAGAAATTGGTTTTTTTTTTTTAAAAAATGGAAAGAAGAAACCCATTTACCACATCAATCGATAAAAATTTATTAAAGTATTCAAGTAAAAAAAATAAAAGAAAACCCTAAGCTCAGAATTTTAAGGGGGTAAAATGAAAAAAAGACAAAAAAAAATGGGATTAAAAAAAAACCTTTTGGGGGTAAAAGACAAAAAATTTTAATTTAAAGGAAAATTTAAGTTTTATTTTTTTAATTAAAAAAATGAATAAACAAATGAATTTATAATAAAAAAAATTAAATTAATTTTTTTTGGTTTCCCCCGAAAAAAAAGCAATGCGGGGCCGCCGTCCAGGTGAACCCCTTGCACTCGGGAAAAAAACTTTGGGGAAATTGGTTGGGAAGAACCAAGGTTTTTTGCAGGCCTTTTTTAGAAGTTTTGGGAGGTTAAAGAGGGAAAAAAAAAAATTGGGGGTTGGGTGAAATTAGTTTTTTTCTTTTTTTAAGAATAAAAACCTGAAAAGAAAAAAAAAAAATGATTTGAGGAAAAAAAAAATGAAGGAGGAAGAAGAAAAAAAAAAATTGGGGCATTTTAAAAGGTTTTTTTTTTTGTTATTTTGGGGGGTTCAATAAATCTGAGTTAATGAAAAAATGAATTAAATAAAAAGAAGCCCTTAAGTAGCAAAAGGTTGGTTTTTATTTGGAATATTTTTGGGGGGTTGGGTGGTCGGGGGGGGTAAGCTTCCCCTGAAATGGGAATTCCCCCAAAAAATTTAAAAATATATTGAAAAACATCGCCATTTTTCTCATGTTTACGAGTTTTAAAAAGAATACAGATTGGAGTTTTTTTTAATCTGAAAAAAGAAAAAAAATAAAAGTTTTTTTTCTAAAAAAATAAAACTTAATAGCGGGACCAATGGTCGGGAAAACGGCCATAAAGGGGATGTGTCACCATAAATTTCACAAATCTGCTGATGAATTTCAGTGGGTTTCAAATTTTTTGGGTTTAAAAAAAATTGAATAATGGGGGTTTTTTTATAAATTATGAAAAAGTAATCTTTAAAGAAAGGTTTTTTTTTGGGGGAATGGCCAGGATGAATGGTGGGGGTGGTTTAAGATAATTAAAGGGTTTTTTGGGTTTTTTTGGGGAGAGGGTTCGGTTTTCAAAAAATTTTTTCTGAACTCCCCGGACTTCCCCCCGTTTTATGAAATTTCCCCACCCCCCCTCTTCCAAAAATTTAAACCAAACCTCCCGAAACCCCCGTTCCCAACACCGAAACTCTGCCCCCCAGAGACCCCATTCCCCTCTTGGAAAAAAAAGAAACTGCCACTTTCCCCTCCCTTTCCCCAAAAAAAAAATTTTAAAACGTACTTCCCCACCCGACTCCCCGCCGCGACTTCCCCCGAAGGTCCCGAACCCCTCCCAAACAAAATCTCTCCGGGTTAAAAGAATGATGGGAAAGAAATCGGGACCGAAAAAGAGTGGGGCAGGGGGGAATGCCCCCTAAAAACCTATTAAAGTATTGCCGGGGAAATTTGTAACTTTTTGGTGTTTAAGGTTTTAACGGTGTTTATCTGGGAAAAGCAGGGATTTTTTTTTTGAGAGGATTTTGGTAAAAAGAGAAGATTTTTGGCGGGTGGGGGTTGGGGGTTTTTAAAGGGAGTTGGTTTTATCGAAAGGGTTTTAAAAGGGCAAAAAAATAAGAAAAAAATAAAAAGCAAAGTGTTTTTTTATTGGTTTGTGAAAAAGGAATGTTTCTCCGGGCCGTTGGAAAAAAAAAGGGGTTTTAAATGTTTTTTAAAAATGGGATGGAGATGATAACGTTTGAGTCATTACAAGGGGGGTGGTATGCCCACTCTGGGGTTTCTCTAAAGAAATATTTGTTTAGTTTAAAAAATATTAATGTTTTTTTTTTTTAGATTGAACAAAAGCGGGAAAAACGGGGGAATTGGAAATGGCAAATAGTGGGGGGGGTAAGTAAAAAGGGCAAAGTTTTGGTTGAGGTAAATGGTAAAAAAAAGAGGAAAAAAAATTGTGTAGTTAA
>JABUQX010047244.1:0-26468 GCA_015478945.1 Trachelipus rathkii
AGAACACCCAATTAGATGATCCTGGTTTGAGGGATTACACAGTTATCCTCAGTTTATATTCAATGAGTGACAAATAATAAGATTTTGAATAAGGCTGTTTGAATCTAGGGAGAAGGGATCCTATTATTAGCAACCAAAAGGGAGAAGGCCAGAACGAAAGAAGGACACCAGGAAACAGTTTCTGCCTAATTAGTTAGCCACTTGCATCAAAGGGTTTCTTACGAAGACAAGAGTTAAGCGAGTATACAAAGAAAAATCATAGAAGAGAAAATGTCAAAAGAGGATGCCCAGAGAACTGTCTTCTCGAAAACCCAGCAAGTATCTGGAAGGAATTGCTAGAGCTCCCTCATGGACTACCATGGACGTATTGGCACTAGAATATAATGCCTGTCCAGCTCTGCCCCGCTTCCCAGAAATTTAAGGATTTGAGCTGTTACCGATGCCCGAAGGTCATTTTTCGTAAACAATACAGATTACCGCACCAAAGGTACTTGCAGGACACTCGATGAGGTATCACCGACAGCACTAAAAGGAGGGTACATTCAATGCAGGGAATACAAGCCCCCCATTCGTCACCGTTACTCGTGGTGGCCAAAAAGAACAGTACGAAACCCAAGGGTGTGTTTGGATTACAGGTACCTCAACTCCCATAGCATTCAGGACGTGTTTCCTCTGCCTTCAATCGACGAGATTTTTACATCCCTAGGGGGTAATACGGTATTTACATCTGTAGATTTACTAGATGCATACAACGCCTTAGAAATAGAAGAGGAGACGCAAAAGTTGATGGCATTTAGGACTAGGAAGGGCCTCTGGTGTCCAACTCGCTTGATGTTCGGGCCATAAGAATGCTCCTAGCATTTATGCCCGCACAATGACCATGGCCTTAAATCACCATCTCCTAGGACCTGTAGCACAAGTCTATCTAGACGACGTATTAGCTACTAGAGCAAAGGAACTAGTGCCCGAACACTTTGAAAGAATCTGAAGAGAAAGTAAGCCATAAAACCACTTTATCAGAGAAAAAAATAAGCTAGAATAAAATTTAATCCAAGTTTGTAGTTTCCTACAATCAGCCGTTTATGTACCTGGATTTCAAGATGGAAGAATGGAATTTAGCCCAGCATCCGGCCAAGGTAGAACACAAATAAGAGAAGTTTCGTCCCTCCTACAAATAGGAAGGAGACACAGATATACTTGGTTTCTTATCTCTTATTTTCGGCTTCCTCATAAAGGACTTCGCCGCGGTAGCACAACCCTTGTACGATCTGATAAAGAAAGATGTCCCTTTCCTCTGGACGAAAAGACAACAACAAGCCTTTCGACACTTTGAAAGGAGAAACTAGTGTACAAGCCACATACTAACTTTCCCTGATTACAGCAAATAAGGAATTCTTCGTGAACACGGACGCCAGTAATTACGGAATAGGAGGAGTGTTGTACCAATTAACTGACAGATGAGGAAAAGAGGAAAGCATTATCTTTATCGTGCTCCCGGACACTCAGAGGGAGTGAGTTAAACTATGATTTTACGATCGAAAAAAAGAATGTTTAGCCGTCAGGTGTCTCTGCCTCCCTACAAAAGTTTAAGAACACCCATTTCGGCCCTATAAGGTCAACATCAAACACCGACAATCAACCTCCTTCTGCTTTATTTTTTAGAACATTAAAAGCAGCAGACCGGCCCGGTTAGCTCGAGGAATCTCTAGTAAACGTTTCTCACCCACCATGATGTACTATAAAAGAGGAAAGAAATAATGTTGCCCCAGACTATCTGAGTAGGCATCCGGCATCTAATGTGTTCCTGGTCAAAGAAATAGCGAAAACAGGGAAAACAGAGAAAGCAGAGAAAGCAGAAACAACAGAAAAGTTCCCTCGAATAGATTTCGCGTTGAGTCGGGAAAATTTCATCAAAGAACAACAGAGAAATGTCCCTTGTGGGAAAAATTGGTAAAATGCGCCGAAAGAATCCCAGAACCCACACCCACACATCTTAATAAAAGGCATCCTACATTACGCTGTGGAAGCAAAACCCCTATCTGTGTACAACGTCCCGGACTATTACTGATTTAACAGTTGATAGAACCAGTTGCCACGCTTCCACTAGCTAGCGGACATGGGAAGGTCATCAAAGAACTGAAAAGAAAAGTATTTAGGAAAAATATTATTTTCCTGGTATCCAAAAGTTGGTCAAAGAATATTGTAGTCAATGTGTGTCATGCGCTAGAACTAAGGGTCCTAGACCCCCTGTAGCAGAGATCAATAGATGGCCGCTGCCGTACACACCTTTCTCACTCGTTCATGTTGACAGTATTGGAAAATTGCCAGCTTGTACAGGATCAGGAGCCAAATACATCTTAGTATTTCGCGACGTTCTTGACACGGTTATGTCGAATTAGTGCCTCTGTTAGACTAGAACGACGCGAGAATTGTGCAGAGCATTGCAAGAGGAGGGTCATATTGTAGACATATTGCCCCTCAAACTGCTTGTCTCTGACCCAATGCCTTGGAATACGAGCCAGAGTGTTTAAAGACTTAATGTAAGGCGAAACATGGAGGAATAAGAAGGTGGGAAATTTTGCCTTACAAAGCATCCCAAAATTGTGTTGTAGAAAGAATAAATGCTGATATTGAATCTTTCTTGCGGCATTACGTGAATGCAAATCACCGAGACTGGGATAAATACCTGAGTTTTGCCCAAATCGCTATCAATTCCGCGTATAATCGATCTATAGGGTCTTCTCCCCATTTCCTTTTGCATGGGTATATAAAAAGGCTCCCTTACGAGATGCCTGATTATGTATCACCCTTTGTGAATAAGTCAGAGAAAATGAGATTCATTTCGGACGAGTTACCGCGCCACTAGATAGCTAGCAGAGGATCGATTAGGATAAGAGATTTGGCAAGGAGAGAAAGTTAGAAGCGCGAAACCACCAAAACTTTGGAGCAACAAACATAAAAAGGGCCAAACAAAAGAGAGTCAATAATAGAGAGGACTACGTTTTCATAGAGCAGTTCAAAACCACCCATCAAAGTTCCAAGTTATGTCCCAAGTTTGAAGGGCCATTACCAATTGTCAATTTAAGACTGACCTTAAAACAAACTGATGGGTATTGTTGTTTTAGATTCAGCGGCCGAACCCTTCACCTGTTCCATGTGGACAACGGCCAAGGTGATCCTCGGCAGAAAAAGTTCCACGAGTCACATTTTGACTTTATGAAAAATGATGAAGTTTGGAATCCCCATGCCGTGAAAGAAATGTTAGTTAAGCTCCAAAGAACAAAAAAAGGGAAAGAATTGAGGAAGGACAACAGAAAAGCGACCCAGGAGTCCCTTCTGAGAGAAGAAGAGAGAGAGAGAGAAAAAGAGGAAGAAAGAGAGAGAAGCAGACGAAGACGAAGAAGCAGAAGAAAGACGAAGAAGCAGAAGAAGACGAAGAAATAGAAAGAAGTAGATGAAGTGGAACGAACTTTCTTCCTCCACCAAATCATAATTCTTCTAAATATTCTAAAAATCCAAATCCCATAACGCCACCAAATTCAGTCCGGACAACAGCTACTTTTCCAACTCCCATCCCCACAATCCTCACCATAGGATAATACCCTACAACTCTGGGTTATATTCTATAACCCCCCACCTCAACCGGACCGAGTTATACGACTTCTTGGAGGCATCCGACTCACGCTACAACAAAACCGACCCGGTGGAACCCGCTAAGAGAAAGTAAACCCGTGGAAGAAAGAAGATTTTAGCGACTGAGATTGTAAAGAAAAAGACAGAATAACAGCGATGTAGTCTCAGGTAAAGAGCGCGTCACAGACAGTGAATTTAAGTTCCCACTACCCTAAACTGACGCTTCATACAAACTCCCCTTCCAACCCATAGGCGAGTTGCGCGAAGAAAAGAGTTATAGACCCATTCTTTATCCCGCTACCTTCAGCAAGAGATTTCCCTAGAAAACCCCTGTTCAAGAAATTTCTCAGGAGCCACCATGCCACACGAAGGTGAAAGTGATATGAGACCAATATGATAGGAGCGCGCCTCCCAAGAGAGACAACAAAAAATTCCCCCTGTGAGGAGATCTGCGCAAACTTCCCACAGTAAAAGATGGGCCGTTACCATTCCCGGTACGTAGGATTCATCTCCTAACAGGATTGTCATCCCCCCAGATAAACAGAAAACAGGGACCCCTCTTTACCGGCCCCCATAATCTGTTCACTGGTCCTAGAGATTCTACCCCCCGAGTTACCCGAAGTCAAAAGGATAAAGAACAAGGCCTTACAGCAACAACCCGGAGCAAGCTGGACAACACTGGATAAACTACAGCGAAGACCCTGATACCAGCTCCGCCTGTCGAATTGGATGAACACCAACCAGTCCGAGGAGGGAAAATAAAACTTTGGTATTTGCCTCCCTGGGTACAGTTCATCCCAATTTTGTATTTATACTTCCTGATATATTCCTAGACTATTAAGAAAAAAATTCTTTTAGTCTGTCAGAAATGGATTCCTTCTTATTCTGTAGTCTAAGAAGGATACTTTTTAATTTTAAGAACTTGAGGAAAGTACATCTTCGCTTCGCGTCTGTATCTAAAAAATTTCTTTTTTTTTTCCTTAGTTAAGAAATACTTAGTGGTTTAGGGAAAACCTTAGACTGGATTAGACAACGATCGTTATATTTTTAAGAAAATTATCTTGGATTAGTATACATTCCTTTAAAATTAAGAAAATTAGTCGGGATTAATACATATTCATAGGAAATCTAATCTTAGAATTTAGATGTAGATTCGATAACTCTTAGAATATACTAATTCAATTCTGTTTCTAGCTTATTTTTTTATAAAGAAACTTTTAAAAAATATGTTTCACTCTCAGAATCAAGGGGGCGCAACAGCAATTTTTTAATACCAAAAATAAATACCAAAAATAGAAATACCAAACACTGGTTCTATTAAGAAAACAAAAAAAATAAGTTAACGAGTTAAGTAAATTAAGTAATAGAACTAAATTAGAAAGTAAGCAACTAATAAAAAATCAACTAGTGTAAGTAAGTAAGTAATAAAACTTAATTAGAATAAATAAACAACTAAGTATTACATAGTATATAACGTTGAGTTTAAAAACTCTTACTTTTAAATTTTAAGTCAACTAACTCGTTTATAGTTAAGAAATCATTTAGTTTAGTTAATAAAACGCGAATGCTTTAACTAACCAATTAATTTTAAAATGTTATTAAACATAATTAGGCGACCTTTAAATATATCAAAACCAAGAAAAGTATAAAGTATAAATATTTCAGAAATGAATTTCGGAATACCAGCTTTGTTGCTACTCATCATCGTATCAACAGGCCAAAAAAGCAAATCTCATAACGAAAAAGAATAAACAAAGATTCCTACCTGGTTTACGGTTCTTATTCGTACCGGGAGAAGTAACTTCATAGAAGGATAACCTCGATCTATTTATTCTCCGCTAAGAACTGTCCTCCAGACATAAAGAAACAATTCATCAAGACAACTAAACTAGTAACCAACGTTAAAGAATCATTTTTACCATCGTACATTCGAAAACCATGTTCTGCTAAACGTTTCAACACACACCAAAGGGCTCACCAATGGGAATTCAAAGGTTACATGACCATCCGAGAATAAAGTGTTAGCCAAGAAAAATCTCGAACGAAGTCAACTTGAATTGCCTTGGATCATACTGCAAGATCGAAAAGAGAGAAGCGAGGCCGCTTCTTGAATTTGGAGGAGACGTCCTCAACATTCTTTTTGGCACTGCTACCGCCCAATTATAAACAGGTTAAAAACTACTTTCAAGAAGATCAACATCTTAAAGGTAATTATGCCTCTACTCAAACTTATTGAATTACTGAACTAAAGGAACGAGTTCGAAAAGCGAATAAGCCCGCCACGTTTAATAAACTTAGGGATAGCTTACAAAAATTGAAAGAATTTCAGATAGTCTATAGTTGCTTACTCACAATATAAATAAACCAACTTGGAAGCATCACGCCCCGTTAATAAATCTATTGAACAAACAGTTCATAACATCCACCAAATCCACCAATTAGTGATAAATTCACTCCAACTCGCTAAAAACAAAATAACAAACTCGCAACTTTTTTCTCCCATCTTCCTATTGCCTTTCGTACTAGAAATGAACAAAGAAACTAAACTTCACACAGTCATTCCTCTAGAAACAAAGAGACCATATCAACTTTTCTAACCTTTTCTTGGACTATCAATCTGCAGCTAGCCCCTATGAACTAATCACCTTAATTCCCTTTAATCTCCAGTAGAAAATTTCATTCTCGTATAAAACTAAAAAATATACCTTTCTCTATCAATCTCCTTTAAATTCAATCTTTAGTTCGATGTTATGTACAAAAACGACCCAAAATTACTTCTTTGAATTATGGAAATCGGAGATACACTTATCTTAAAGAATCGGCACACGATCTACGTCGACAATGTAGGACCAACTTAGCCATTGTCGCCCCAGTCTCAAGTTTTTTCCATTGTATGATCAGTCTTGTTACTATCTTTAATTTTTGAATTTCAAACCAAATATAATAATATAATCGCTCTGCCCTATTGCAAGAAATATAAGTCTATACGCAACCTTATACTGTCGCTTTAGGACACTTCACCTTATTTCTTTTTCAGAAAAACTAGGGCTTCAATCGCATGTGAGAAACCCAATTCTATCCAGCATGTCTATACTATGTCTTTTACGTATTCCTCACGGATCGTGCTTCATTTCTTTCTAAGTTATTCAGTTTAAGAACCCATTCACCCTTTGAAAAAGGCAATTATTACCCCTTTCTTCCTTAATTTCTTTCTGATTCACGTTTTATTCAAACTTTTCTATCCTCACGTTGGCCTTTTACCTAACATTTTCCATGTTTTGTTCCCTAAGTTTCAAACCCTTAAAGAAATTCATTAGGAATCAAAGATTGGATCCAATTAAAATCAAACATCGCCCACCCTTGTACACCGTATTAAAAATCCCCCCAAATCAATTCATTCCATACATTGGAGGAGGAACTTCTGGAACCATCTTTTTCCTCACTAGTTCTTGTCAAATTGCATTATTTCGTTTGGAGACCAAAAGAGTATCCTTTGCAAATGTTAATAAAAATGCTATGCCCAAGGGACCATGCAAACTGAAAGCAATCCCACTTTCAGGCCATCCCAACAAATCTAATGTACGTATCCAACTAACACCAGAAGATGCTCCTTTAAATAACCTGGTTCAGATAAGATCTCGACCCAGCTCCCCAACTCCTGTCCAACGTTTGTCTTTACTTCCGAGACCTCCTATGCCTCTTCCTAACACTCGAGCTATTACTTCCTCTGAAAATCAAGCGACTTATTCTAATTGAAAAAATCAATCCTTAAGTAAAGATTCTCCCAGGGAGGGGACCTTTGTAGTACGTCATAGTACCTTTAATTCGAAAATGTATTCCATCCTTTTAATTAGATTCCATCATTTTAATCAGATTCAAAATAACGCTCATAAACGTTTTATTTGAAATCAAATCGATAGAACAAGTCGCTTATGAACAAATATTTCCCGCCTTCTTCCTGCCCGTAAATGCGACGCATAAGAATTCCGGTATGGCCTTGTAATGCCTGCAGTGGCGGGTTGACTCATTGCAAGCCTGCAAAGACGCCTCAGTTACTTCTTGCCTTGTAAACTGTAGAGAATTGATTGTGAACGCCTGTGCTGAGAAAATGGGTCTATTAACCCTTCCACTTTCAATATATATATATATATATATATATATATATATATATATATATATATAATATATATATATATATATATATATAATCTATATCTATATATACTTATCTATATAATATATAAATATTCCTTGTGTGCTTGTTCCAGTTTACCTGGCTTGAAAATAATAAATTATGGTGAATCATAAATCCACCACCACTCACCCATAATATATTAAATATATATATATATATATATATTATTATATAATATAATAATATATATATATATTATATATATATATAATATAAGTATATATATATATCATATATATATATATATATATATCTATATTACTTACCTAAAGAATATAGTTATAGTTTATAATTATATTATACCGGTATGTTTTTAATTGTAATCTTACAGAAATATAAAAACTTATATTTAATCGAAGGAATCAATTTCGCAGCTGAAGCGAAGATAAAGCGTTGGTAATTATGGCATTTATTAATGACCTTTAGAGGTATGTTTAGAGTATTATTATTCTTTTACTTTGTATATTTAATATGTATCCTTCTAATAAAAAAGTGTGTATGAATTGATCAAAGCATTGAAACATGAAGTATGATAAAATTATATAATTAAATGTAATAAAATATTAATTACTATGTCATGCAAATATTATTTAAATGTTGAAGGCTGCTTACCTTCCAACCATATATATATATATACTACAACAATTATATAACTAATTAACAATCATGTATCCATTTAATTAGTATCAATTATTCTATTATGTATTTTATTGTCTCCTAGGTGTTTTTTTTCTATTGGATTTTTGTTTGTCTATTGGATTTTCTGTGTCTTTAAAAGTCCCCTATTGGGCAGAATAAAATAGTATCAGAAGACTTTTTCTAACCGATCCTTCTGAGTGCAAGTAGTGATTCAAGAGAGGAATTACTATATATATAATATATATATATATATATATATATATAAAAGAAAATATATAATATATATATATATATATATATATATATATATATATATATATATATATATATATATATATATATATATATATATATATATATATATATATAAATATATATATATATATATATATATATATATTATAATATATATATATATATAATAAATATATATATATAATTATATATATATATAGTAATATATATATATATATATATATATATATATATATATGACGGGTGAATGACGTCATATTAGGAGACCAGCGAGAGTGCATATTTGTAACGAACTAGTTCAGTTACGCTTGAGATACTGTAGTGGGAGGTTGTGTGCCGCTGTGATATAGTGTAGCGCATTCCGACATTGAGAGCAGTTCTTGTTTGTATACAAGGTTTCCGTTTTTTGTTTTTTTTATATAATAACTGAAACCTTTCCTTATGTCTGCCTCTGCTAGTTCGCGTCGTAAGTGCTTAAACAGACCCGATTCATTTTGCTATATATGTGGCAGTTTTACCATTCTCTTTCAAAGGACAAACTCAGTACCATTTGTTAGGCAAAGCTTAAAACATTTGCATGATGATTTAAGATAGAAGATTTGGTGGATCAAGATAATCAGGGCCCCACACAAAGTTTTGCAAGAGTTGTGTCGAGAGGTTTACGGATGTGGACGAAGGGAAAACGTGATAAATTTCTATTTGGTATACCTACGATTTGGCGAGAGCCCAGAGATCACTCAATTAATTGTTACTTTTGTATAGTAAAAACGTCAGGATATAGCAAGAAAAACAAATGTAAAATAGAGTATCCTAGTTTACCATCAGCTATACGTCCAGTGCCTCATTCAGCTGAGATCCCAGTGCAAGTTTTCATAGAATTACCCACTTTGGAAATACAGGAATAACGGGTTCTGAAGTAACGTCGTCGATGAATCATTAAACGTCGACCACAACGGACGATCAATTTTGAAATTGGAAAGGGCATGATTCTTCCGTTGCGGTTTAAGAGAAGATTTTGGACCAGCATATGAGTTAAGAATGAATATAAATGTGGCACGAGATTGCGGAGAAGACTACTCAAAAAAGAGCACCTTCGAGAAGGCTGTTAGCATGCAAGACTGCACAAATAGAAAGGAAACTTGCTAATGAAAGAGAAAGCTAAGGATTATGCGCTACATTCAGAATGCAAAGAAAGAAAAAGTCGTCATAAGCAATAAACTTCGAAAGGATTAGATGATTATAAATGTATTGCTATAAAAGCTACGTGAAGGATTTAATTGAAGAGTTGAGAAAGTGTTCAAAGAATACCACGTATGGACAAGCCAACTTGAAGGCGAATTGTTCATCGATAGAAGTATGACAGAAAGCAAGAAGAGCTTGAAGTAGTTCACATTCAAGCATGAGAAAATTTATGTATGAAGGTTAAACAGAGTCCCAGATAAAGGTCATTCAGTTTAGCGTAGAAGAGATATGAAAGACGAGAGACAGTGCGATTTTGAAAAAGTATGCAAGTATCACATGCACCAATGGATGCGATACTAAGAAAAGAAATGTGTAAATGACCTTAAGATGGTCTGTTCCTCAACTTGGCCAAGAGACAAAAAAAAACGCAAAGGATACACCAAGTATCCATGTTTTTGGTTTGTGCATGTGGGACAGCAGAGCTCGTGAGAAGCATTGGGTGCAGTCGAATTGGCCCCCAAGATCTGACCTGAAGCCTGGTGGTCCAAACATTCCTCACATCAGCCCCTGTGTCGACAGAAAGAACATACCTGTATTTCCACCTTTTGCTATATAAAACCTCGGTCTCATAAACAATTTGTTTGAAAGCTTTGCTTTCCCAAGAATAATATACTCATAAATTGTCGAACATCTTCCTAGACTTCTCAATGTGAAAAGACTGAAAGCTCAGGAAAACAGACTGTGTTTGCGGAGCGTTCACAGGATTCGGCAGCTGCCATTAAAAGAAATGAAACATGGTTCATGAAAGGGAAACAATGACAGAACTTTCAAAAGAATGCTTGGTTGGGCATTCATGAAACAATGTCAAAGGACATATAATCTTGAAAAATACCCGAGCACAGAGAAAAAAATTACACACGAAATTTTCCAGGACAACCTCTTTGAAGAGGCGTTGAAATAAAAATGCTGGTAGACAAACATCAGCCTATCAAATTGCGGAAATATTATACAATTTAGAGCCATCTTGCCTAACTTCACCGAAAAAATCTTATAGTGCACAATCAGTGAATGAGCAGGAGTTAGAGCGAAAATCCACCAGGATTTGAAGTTTGATGAAGAAGCAACAGGAAGAGTATCAACTAAGTCAGGTAAATGGGAAAAGATAAGAATGACATAAGATGAGGAGCTTGAGTATCGTCAAGAGAAAAGCATAATCAAAGCCAGAGAATGTCCAAACAGATAAAAACACTCCAAAAAAGCGTGGTAAAGCGAAAGTTTATACAACATAATATAGTTAATAGAAAAACAAAAAAAAATTAACCAATCAGAATTATTCTAACTTGCAAGTAACAATATATAGATAACGATATTATGATAAAACTATTATGTGAACATTAAATTTTGGTAAGTTTTCCCATTTAACTTACCATTAATAATAATAGCAACATAATAAGTATGACATTTGAAAGAGAGGCAAAAAGAGGGTTATACTTGCTAGCTTAAAAACTTGACGTGATAGACAAAAACAGGTTATTTTCGTATTCAGAGCCAAAGTTAGTCAAAAACAAGTCACAGATCTAAGACAACGAAATGGCTGTTCCCCAGTGTAATACAGTATATGTATTTCCTTTATATGTTATATATACCTATATATATATATATATATATATACTTATATATATATATATATATATATATTATATACCATATATATATAAACGTATATATATATTATATATATTATATATATACTAGGTATATATATATATAATATATATTAATATATATATATATTATATAAAGAATATATTATATATATATGGTAAATTTTTACTTTTCGGCAGCACATTTTTTTAGGTCAATTTTCGAATTTGTTTGGGTTCGATTTAAAATCGAAAATCGATACTTTGTTATATTGATACATAAAATCGATATTTTTTTAGAATATCCATACATTAAGCTATATTAATATATATATATGCAGATATATTATATATATATATTGATATATTATATATTACTATTATAATATATAATATACTACTACTTACTAAAGCCCTATATTAAATATAATATTAGTAAATCAAATGTCCAAAAATGGTTTGAGGATCTCTATAGAGTTTACGATATAGATCCTGATGCGAAATAAATGCTCCCTAACAAGTACTCACTTTTTGGGCATCTTATTTATCGGTGGTTATATCACTATCAACGAATACCCACCGGGTAGTTCCCGCCCAGATTTGCAGGAGTCATGGTGGTTTCTCGGCCTCGTGAGGTGGACCTACTGGCGGGGGACTAACCCCCCTCCTGGGGCATGGTCTAGAGACCCCCCGCTCTTTGGTCTATTGGGTGTCTCGCGGGGAATTGCCTCCTTGACCATCCCCTCCGGGGTATGAAAACGTTCCCCCCTCCGTCCCCCATCGGCTCGAGCCCCCTAAAAAGCTTAAATACTCCATTTTATGGGGCTCGTTGACTCACTGTGCCGTAAAAGTAGCCCTAATCTTTACTGATCTCTCATTAAGCCAAATTTCTTCATAAAAACACAAGAAGATGTTGCTAAGAGTTGGGCCTAGAGGACTACCCATAGCAACACCATCAATTTGTTTATAAAAACTACCATTGAATACGAATATTATATCTTTCGTTGATATGTAGAGTAACTCCCTAAAACTTAGTAAATCAAGGCCATGAACTGTTGACGAATTCTTAAACAAAGAATTTAAAATGATTTCTAAAGTCTCTTCTAATGGCACATTAGTAAATAAATTTTGAACATCAAAGCTTGCTATATGATATAAATTTGCATTTGGAAAATTTATTATTTCGTTAACGAAAGAAAAAGTATATTTAACAGTGTAAAGATTTGTCGTTAAATTTTCTAGGATAGGGGCAAAAAATTAAGATATTACTCCACTATGCCAACAACCATCCGCGCCAATATCGGTGATGCAAATGATTTTGTAATTCATAAAAAAAAATTTTTAAGATAGCTGCAATCATATTTTGGCGAAACAAGAATGAACGTGTTTCCCGAATTTTTTATCTTTAGTTTTTAAATATATTTCCAACCTTTTTATTTAGATTTTAAACATAATATCTAAATACTTTGAAAAGTAGTTAAATACTGTATTTAAATACATTAACAGAAATGTATTACTAAATACAAATTTAGATAATTAAAGTATTTAAATACTGCCCAGTTATGATTATATATATATATATATATATATTATTAGTATATATATTATATATATATAATATATAATATATATTATATATTATATAATATATATATATAAATATATATATATAGAATAAATTAATATATATATATATATATATATATATATATAATATATATATATATATATATATATATATATATATATATACCGTTTATCAGTGGCGACTCGTGGTGGAAATAGATGGGTGTGCTATTTCACAATATAATATATATATATATATATAAATATATATATATATATAATATATATATTATATACTATATATATATATATATATATTATATATATATATATATAGTATATATATCGTAATATAGACAAGGAGTAGTTACAAGTACGACTAGTAGAGTTGCAAATGTTGCAAAGCAACATTTGCAACATTGCCTTGCAACATTCTTCATATGATCGTATTTTTATATCGATTATTTTATGTACGTTTCAGAAAAATTATCGGTATATATATATATAATATATATATATATATTATATATATATATATATATATATATATATATAATAATATATAACTAATATATATCATATATATATTATTATTTACCTCCTTCCCCCTTTTACCCCACCCCCCTTTGTCTATATAGTCTACGTATGTGCGACGAGTGTTCATTGGTGACGCAGTCATCAATGGACACGTGTTGTTTATTACATATATTACAAGTGCATATAAACACACACATTTTCTATCCCTTCCCCCCTTTCTCTATACTCATTACCCCCACCTCCTTTCGCTCCAGTTGCCATGCCTACTTAGTTTACCCTACCCCCCTTTCGTTGCCATGCCTACATCTTCATTTACCCTACCCCCTTTGTTCTCTCGCACACACACACTGCGGGTTTTTCGCGCGCACGCTCTTGATCCGCATACCCTCAGGATCCGCTACCGCGCGGCGTCCGCCACCCCACCGCCTCCCGCTCCGTGTCATTTGCCTTTCGCCCTTTCGTCATTCGTTCGCATCGGTTCTTGTCTGCGTTATTGAGAGAAGCGGGAGTTTTCTACCCCTACCTCCCCCATTCTTTTAGCCCCCATTTCATGATATATTTAAAAATTAGGACGAGATTGAAACTCGAACCTCGCCTCACGGTCGCTTCAGCACGGGGATCGTCAGGTAGACCGAAGCTTAACTCTGTCCGTGCTAAAGGCGGCCTGATGTGCTTAGGCAAATTAATAAATTTAACACGAATTGAAGTTCTATTTGTATTTTTAACATTAAAAACAAAATAAATGAATAAATTTCCATTTTCCCATGCATGCTTTGCGACTTCAAGGTAAATTATAACTAATGAGGTTTGCGGTCCAAAATGGCTTAAATCGGAAGAAAAAAGGTAAGCTTGCAGTCACGGTCAATTAGTTTTCCTTCGATTTTAATCTTACCCTGAGGCTATAAAAGCACGATTAGGCGATTCTTGCAAATGTAAGAAACTCTTTATTTATTATTAATTATCATTATTATAGATATATATATATATATATATAATATATATAATATATATATATATATATATATAATATATATATATATATATTATATATAATATATTACATAACCCCTGACTATATTTTACAACTAAATATTACTACTACCCGACTTAGTTAACTTACAATCTACTACTACTACAGACGCCAATACTACTACTTACTACTTACTCTACTACTACTTACGGACGACGACCAATATTACAATCAACTTACTATCTACTACTTGTTCCTGACTGTTATTACAACAACTACTATCTGTTACCCTAACTCCGACTTTGTTTATTATTCATCATACCACTTGTGCGAGCCGTAGTTGTTTTGTACACCGATGCATTCGTTGATTACACAGTCATCAACGCAATGGGAGTTGTTTATACACGTCTACACAATTGCATATCCACACCCCTCACCCCCCTTTCGTTTTATATATTATTATATTATATATTATTATTATTTTTTTTATTTATTATATTATTTATTATTATTCACCCTCCTCCATTGGCCTAACCCAACCTTTGTATATTTACATACACTTGTGCGAGCCGTAGGCTTGGCGGCACTACGAGCATTCTGTTGATGACGCAGTCATCAACGCATAGGAGTTGTTTATACACGTCTAACACTAAATGCATATTACACACCCTCTCACCCCCTCTCGTTATATAATTATTATTTAATTATTATTATATTTTATATTATTATATTATTATTATTATCACTAATTACCTACCTACACAATAGGGTCACTAACCGCCCTTTGAATATATTTACAAACACTTGTGCGAGCAACGTTTAGAGCATAATGAGACGCACGAGGCGAGCGTTCGGTTTGATTGACACTGTTCACAACGCATGGGAGTGTTTACATACACATCTAACACAAATGCATTATACAACACGCCTCACCCACCTTTCGTTATTTATTATTATTATTATTATTATTATTATTATTTATTATTATTATTATTATTATATTATTATTATTACGATATAAACACAAAGACAAAAAGTAGTATATAATTATCCTGAACTCAGAGAGATAGGAGAGATTGAGAGGATTGAGAGAAGAGAGAGAGATAAGAGAGAGAGAGAGAGAGAGAGATGAGGGAGAGAGAGAGAGAGAGAGAGAGAAGTGCTATTTATTTATATTATTATATTATATTTATTATTATTATATTATTTATTATTATTCATTATCATTATTATCATTAATTATATTATTATCACTCTTTTCATTCATTATCAGCATTTGAATAAAGATAAAAATAATAAAATTATTATTATTCATTATTATCATTATTATACATTTTCACTTATTATTATTATTTTAATTATTCAATTATATATATTATATTATTATTATTATTATTAATAATATTTAATACTATTTATTACTGTGTGGTTTTAACTCTGAATTTTTTTGCCCGATTTAGTTAAATCTGCTTCTTCTTCTTTATTATTATATTATTCTTTGCCCGAGCGTTCGTTCATTACGAAGTCAATTGAACGACATGGGAGTTGTTATTTACCATTCACGGGCATTCCATCATACAAAAAACACAAAAACACATGGATAATACTATATATATTATATTATATATTATATATATATACCTATATACTAATAATAATTATTAATATTTATATATATATATAAATATATTATACAAAAATATATAGACATTATTATTTTCATCATTTTTATTATATATAATTGTCATTGGCTAAAAACAACAAGTGTTCACCACATACAATTAAAAACAATAATAAACCAACAAACAAAACCACATCAGCCAACAACAACGCATATGAATATTATTTTAAATACCTCCATACACATAAAACAAACAAACCAACAAACAACATCCAACAACAACAGCACATTACATTCTGAATACAATAAACTAAGACAGATTATTACAAACAGAATTCAAACCAAAGACAATGGCATTATCAAAGAGCGCAGCAACGAAAACACCAACCCGTGCGCACCTCCACTTACGCAGTCATTTGGAAGAAGAATGTCCGGGCGTTATATACATAGTTCCAAACTAGATCAAATATAAAACTATATATAAATATAAATATAAAGAATATATATATATATAAATAATAATAATATAAAAATTATATAATATATATATATAAATATATATATATATAGCTATATAAATTAAACTATATATATATTATTATTATATATATCTATATTATTATATATATATAACGTTCTATTGACTTACTGCTTACATCATATTTAGATTGTAGTAAGTAAAAACATAGCCCAAAATAAATTCTTATCCACTCTGACTTCACCACCCATATGATTTATTATAATCATCTAAGAGGAGATTTTATTTAAAAAACAGCAATTTATTCACCTAACATTAATAATTCATCCAAATATGATCCATGACCTAAAAATATTTGGTCAAAGTTTTATTATAATAATCTTGGGATTCGTGCATTTAATAATACTTAAAGTTATAGTTGATTATGGATATTAATTATTAGATAATATAATATAATTAAAAAATATAATTAATAATTATTAAAAAAATATATTATTATTATTAATTATGATAAGAATTGAGTTGATGAAATGAATGATTGATGATGATGATGATGATGATGATGATGATGGATTATTATTATAATATTAATTATTATAATATTATTATATTATTATTATATCGTTATTACTAACAAGAGCTGGATACAAACACTAACCCATCACGAGTAACACTCCGCAGCTCACATGTTCGCCAATCAGGATTAGACTGATTCTCTTCCGAAGAAATAAAAAAAGGTGAATGAAAACGTATTAATTAACGTCAGATCATTCCATAGCTGAGAATGCCTCATAATGTAGAAAAAATACAATAGAAAAACAATACTGGTATCATTTACCTAAAGATAAATAAAGTCTATTATGATGTTGTTACTTCTTAAGCAATTACCACATGGCCAGAGTGGTAACAGCTGAGCATTGTAGAGGCTCGAAATCACTGCTTAATTATTTAATTATTATTATTATTATTATTATTATTATTTATTATTATTATTATTATTATTATTATTATATACGTTAAATCTTCATAAAAAACTGAATAAAAATTTTATAAAACACATTTTTACTCTTGAGCTATAAACTTATAGATCTTTTACAGAGGAAGTGAATTAAATTGAGCTTAAAAACTTTACTACATTAAATTGAAAATTAAATATTTTTATTAACTTAAAAATGTTCAAATTAATATAAATTACATGATTAGAAATTAACAAATTAATAACATCATTAACATGCTAATTGTTCAAACAAAATTTATAACTATATTTACAAGGCTAATAAATATGTTTACATATGATTAAGTCATAAACCTATATCTGTATTGATGTTTAAAATAAATAACATAACATTACTCCATGCATTCACAGAACCTTTATAACGACCTAGAGCGTTAAGCAGGTCACATAGGAATCAACACTGACTGACATTGTTCTATATACCTCTCCAGGGGTTCAAGCCCTCTTGAAAGGATGTAAGTATAAATGCATTCTGCAACCATTGACCATTCTGCAGCCTCTACTGCTCAGCTGTTACCACTTGGCCATGTGGTAAGCTTAAAGAAGTACACATCATAATAAGACAGATCTATCTTTAGGCTTAAATGATACCAGATTGTTTTTCTGATCTATTTTTCTACATTATGGGCATCCTCAGGCTATGGAATATGCCTAACGTTAAATATTTCATCACCTTTTTCCGAAAGAGATCAGTCTAATCCCTGATGCGAACATGTGAGCTGCGGAGTGTTACTCGTGATGGGTTAGTGTTGTATCCAGCTCGGTAGTAATAACGATAATAATAATAATAATAATAATAATAATAATAATAATAATAATAATAATAATAATAATAACTTTAGTAATAAAGCAGATCCAAATTATTTAAAAACTTTGAAATATTTTCAGTCAGCATTGGATGAATAATATAAATGTAGGTGAATAATTGCTGTTTTTAAATAAAATCCTAGAATGATTTAATAAATATATGTTATCAGAGAAGAATTTATTTTGCTATGTTTTTACTTACTACAATGCTAAATATGATGTAAAGCAGTAAGTCAATAGACGTTGTATATATATATATATATATATATATATATATATATATATATATAATATATATATATATATATATATATATATATATATATATATATATATATGAATGTACATGTAATAACCCATTCTTCCATGACTGCGTAGTGAACGTGCGCACGGATTGGTGTTTTCGTTGCTGCTGTTGTTGTTGTCTTTGGTTTGATTCTGTTTGTAATATCTCTAGTTTTATTGTATTCAGATGTAATTGCTGTTGTTGTTGTTGTTGTTGTTGTTGTTGTTTATGTGTTGATTCTAATTCATGCGTTGTTGTTGCTGTGGGTGGATATGTTATTTCATGGATTATTGTTTTACCTGACATTATATATTAAAATATGATGAAAGCAGTAAGTCAATAGAAGTTGTATATATATATATATATTATATATATATATATAATATATTATACTATATATATATATATATATATATATATATTATATATATAGAGAATGTAAATATAAAATATAAAATATATATATATATATATATAATATATATATATATATATATATATATATATATTACTATATTATATATATATTAATATATATTATATATAATATATATATATTATATTATATATGATTTATATATTATATATATATATATTTATTATATATATATAATATATATTATATATATATATATATATATATATATATATATATATATATATATATATATATACAGGGTGTGTGTGTGTGTATGTGAAAATGAACAATAACATCCATGCGTTTCAATGACTTACGTAATGAATGATAACGCTGGGAATCCCCTCTGGGGCTCACGTGTGTGGGTGTGCATGTGCTTAGGTCTGGGGTGTTTAAATACTGCTTCATGAGTTTGCAGTTGTTGTTGTTGTTTCATGGATTGGTGGCATTGATGTAGTAGTAGTAGTAGTAGTAGTAGTAGTAGTAGTAGTAGTTGTAATAGTGGCATTATCATCTGCCTTAGTGGTAGTACTAATAGTTGTAGTTGATGTAATAGTAGAAGCCAAAGATCACATCTCCTGCATGATTAAGAGGTAATAATAATAATAATAATAATAATAATAATAATAATAATAATAATAATAATAATAATAATAATAATAATAATAATAATAATAATAATAATAATAATAATAATAATAATAATAATAATAATAATAATAATAATAATAATAATATTTTAGTTAAAATAAGGTGGAATATTAAAATGGTAAATGATTAATTAAAACAAAATGTTTTTAATAAAATAGTCTCATTATATATTAAAATATGATGTAAAGCAGTAAAGCAGTAAAGCTTATTATTCACACTGTTGCTAGGTAATCGCGCTAATGATTTACTGTTTTATTGACTTGAGGGTTGTAAAGTAGATGTTTTTATTGTAGTAAAGCAGTAAAGCAGTAAAGCAAAAGCCTAATACCCCCTCTGTTGCTAGGGATTTGCGTTATTGATTTACTGTTCCACTGCTTTAAGGATTGTGAAGTATATGTTTTTAATGAAATTTCTTTTAATTTTATTTAAAGCAGAATGTGTAATGTGTTGTTAGTATAGATCACGAGGATGGTGAATGGCAATGTTTCTTTGATGTTGTAGGTAATGTTTCATGGATTGTTGTTGTGGTTGTTGTTGTTGTTGTTGTTGTTGTTGTTGTTGATGATGTTGTCTCTGATTGATTCTGTTTGTAATATCTCTAAGTTTTACTGTAATCAGATGTAATTGTCGTTGTGCTGATTGTACCAGTCGTAGTAGTAGTAGTAGTAGCCATTGTCGTTGTGATCGTTGTAGAAGCACACTTGTATGTCATATATAATATATTATATATATATATATAATATATATATATTATATATATTTTTTTTATATTTTTTTAATATATATCTATATATACAATATATTATATATATATATTATATATATATAATATATTATGTGTTATAGTATATATATATATATATAATATATATTATATATATAATATTATATATATATATATATATATATATATTTCTCTGCTGTTTTTGATAGTGCTGACGTTGTTGTTGTTGTTGTTGTTTCTGTCTTGATTCTGTTTGTAATAACTCTAAGCTTCATTGTCTTCAGATGTTTTTTATAAAGTTTCTTTTAATTTTATTATAAGTAGAATGTGAATGGTGGTTGACATTGTTTTGTTGTTTTGGATATGGCTGTTGTAGATAATGTTTCATACGTTGTTGGTGTCGGTGTAGATACTGTTTCATGGGATGTGGTTGTTGTTTTGTGTCGATTCTGTTTCTTGCGTAGCTGCTGTTGTAGATGCTGCTTCATGGATTTGTTGTTTTCGTTGTTGTAGCTATTGTTGTTGTTGTTGTTGTTGTTGTTGTTGTTGTTGTTGTTGTTGTTGTTGTTGTTGTAGGCGTAGATGTTGTTTCATGGATTGATGATGTTGTTTTGTCTGATTCTGTTTCTTGCTTAGCTGCTGTTGTAGATGATGCTTGATGGATTTGTTGTTTTTGTTGATGTAGCTATTGTTGTTGTTGTTTTTTGTGATAATACCGATTGTAATATGGGAATAGTAAAGTCCATGTGTTTTGGGTCCAGTGCTGCTGCTGCTGTTTTGCTTTTGGTAATGCTCTTGAGGGGCCTTTCAGTGTGAGAAAATAATAAATAATAATAATAAGAAGAAGAAGAAAAAGAAGAAGAAGGAGAAGAAGAATAATAATAATAATAATAAGAAGAAGAAGAAGAAGAAGAAGAAGAAGAAGAAGAAGAAGAAGAAGAAGAAGAAGAAGAAGAAGAAGAAGAAGAAGAAAAAGGAGAAGAAGAAGGAGAAGAAGATTAATAAGAAGAAGAAAAAGAAGAAGCAGATCTACTAATGGGCAGAAAAATTCAGAGTTAAAACCACACAGTAATAAATAGTTTTAATAATAATAATAATAATAATAATAATAATAATAATAATAATAATAATAATAATAATAATAATAATAATAATAATAAAAAAAATAAGTCTCTCTCTCTCTCTCTCTCTCTCTCTCTCTCTCTCTCTCTCTCTCTCTCTCTTCTCTCTCTCTCTCTCTCTCTCCTCTCTCTTCTCTCTCTTCACTCTCTCTCTCTCTCTCTCTCTGTTCTGAGTTCAAGAAATTATATCTACTTTTCGTCTTTGGTGGTTATATTCGGTTAATTAAAATTAAAAAATAAATAAATTTAAATTAACAAGTAAAAAAAAAAAAAATAAAAAAATAATAATAATAATAATAATAATAATAATAATAATAATAACGAAGGTGGGTGAGGCGTGTGTATATGCATTTGTGTAGACGTGTATAAACAACTCCCATGCGTTGATGACAGTGTCATCAACGAACGCTCGTGTGCGCCAGCCTACGGCTCGCACAAGTGTATGTAAATATACAAAGGGGGGTTAGGCCCATGGAGGGTAGGGTGAATAATAATAATAATAATAATAATAATAATAATAATAATAATAATAATAATAATAATAACGAGAGGGGGGTGAGGGGTGTGTATATCTTTATATGCATTTGTGTAGACGTGTATAAACAACTCCCATGCGTTGATGACAGTGTCATCAACGAATGCTCGTGTGCGCCAGCCTACGTCTCGCACAAGTGTATGTAAATATACAAAGGTGGGTTAGGCCAATGGAGGGTAGGGTGAATAATAATAATTAATAATAATAATAATAATAATAATAATAATAATAATAATAATAATAATAATAATAACGAAAGGGGTGAGGGGTGTGTATATGCATTTGTGTAGACGTGTATAAACAACTCCCATGCGTTGATGACTGTGTAATCAACGAATGCTCGTGTACGACAACCTACGGCTCGCACAAGTGTATGTGAATATACAAAGTCGGGTTAGGGCTTAAGGGGGGGGGTTGGGTGGATAATAATAATAATAATAATAATAATAATAATAATAATAATAATAATAATAATAATAATAATAATAATAATAATAATAATAATAATTATTAATAGTGATGAACAGTCGTGGTAGTAGTATCGCCCTATAGCTCTTACTTGTATTCTATCTAAGATCTTTGAAACTCTCCTCAACTCTCATTTCTTAGATCATCTGGAATCTCATTCACTTCTTTCCGATCGCCAGTACGGCTTTCGGCGCTCGAGGTCTACTGGCGATATACTCTCCTATCTTACCGATTTATGGTTTTCCGCCCTTAGGAACTACGGGGAGACTTGCGTGGTGCGCTTGACATATCCAAAGCATTTGACCGGGTATGGCACGCGTCACTGGCTCACTGCTCCCTCCTTGGGTTCCTCCTTTCTTTGCTTACTTTATGTCTATTTTCTTACAAATCACTCAATATGGGCTGTTGTTGATGGGGCGACTTCTTCTTTTTCTGTCAATAGTGGTGTTCCTCAGGGTTCTGTCTTATCTCCTACTTTATTCCTACTTTTCATTAATGATCTTCTCACCTGCACATCTAACTCTATTCACTCTTATGCCGATGACTCGACCCTTCATTCTTCAACTTATTTCAATTCTGCTCCTTCTTTTACTTCTAGAATTGCTCTCGTCTTAATTTTTTCGATTCTATTCTCGCTGATCTGGGAATAGAATTTCCGGGTGGGGTCGTCCCATAAACTTGTGAAATTCAATTCTTTAAAAACCCAACTTTCTACAAATCTCCCTCTCTAAGACACCTTCCAACTTTCCTATCTCTTTCGACGGTTCTCTCGTCTCTCCTGTCGACAATATAAACATCCTTGGCCTTAACATAAACAAAAAAATGGCTTGGAAACTCACATCACAGGTTGCTAAGGCGGGCCTCAAAAGAAACTGGGGTCTTGTTTAGCTGCGAGACTTTTTTTTCTTTTCTCATACTCAAGCTATTCAAGGAACTCATCGTCATTGAACAGAAAACTGCTCTCATATATATGGGGGGGCTCTGGGTTTCACCCGGCTTTTGGACAGGGTCGATCAAAAGGCCAAAAGGCTTATAAACTGTTCTGTACTTTCCAGTTCACTTGACCTCTATCTTTTGCTGCGCGATGTTGGTGCTTTATCTCTTTTCTATAGGTACCGCAGCGGCAGGTGCTCGAGGTAGCTTATTACTCGCGTACCTCCACCTTTGCGTCGCCCTCGTAGAACTAGGGGTGCTGTATCTGCACATGAGTTTTGTGTTGATGTATCTAACTCCAGGCTAGTTCGCTGCGGTGCTTCCTTCTTTCCTGCCACATCTGTTCTGTGGAATTCTCTTCCATCTTCCGTGTTTCTTGCTGAATTTAATCTCCCCCACTTCAAAGCCTGCGTCTGTGCTCATCTGCGTAATTTGCTTTAGTTGTTTGACTTCTGAGGCGTGAAACTCCCCTCCTTGAATAGGGCTCTGCCCGTGAGTGGTGGTGACAACTGTAAAAAAAAAAAAAAGTAGTAGTAGTTGTAATAACAGTCAGGACAGTAGTAGTAGTAGTTGTTGTAATTGTCGTCGTCGTCGTAGTAGTAGTAGTAGTAGTAGTAGTAGTAGTAGTAGTAGTAGTAGTAGTAGTAGTAATAAGTCAGGGTAGTAGTAATATTAGTTGTAATAAGTCAGGGTAGTAGTAGTAATATATATATATATATATATATATATATATATATATATAATATATATATATATATATATATATATATATATATATATATATATTATATATATAATATATATATATATATATATATATATATATATATATATATATATATATATATATATAATATTTATTATATATAATATATATATATATAATAATAATAATAATAATAATAATAATAATAATAAAATAAAGTTTCTTACAATTTGACAAGAAACCCCAATCGTGCTTTTAGTGCCTCAGGGAAAGATTAAAATCGAAGGAAAACTAATTGACCGTGAACTCAAAGCTTACCTTTTTTCTTCGATTTAAGCCATTTTGACCGCAAACCTCATTAGTTATAATTTACCTTGAAGTCGCAAAGCATGCATGGGAAAATGGAAATTTATTCATTTTATTTCGTTTTTAATGTTAAAAATACACATAGAACTTCAATTCGTTTAAATTTATTAATTTGCTTAAGGACGTCAGGCCGCTTCCAGCACGGTCAGTTAAGTTTCGGTATACCTGACCATCCCCGTGCTGAAGCGACCGTGAGGACGAGGTTCGAGTTTCATCTCGTCCTAATTTTATATATCACGAATGGGGGCTAAGAGAATGGGGGAGTAGGGGTAGAAAAACTCCCACTTCTCAATAACGCGACAAGACGATGCGAACGAATGACGAAAGGCGAAAGGCGAAAGGCAAATCACGGAGCGGAGCCGGTGGCGGTGACGGACCCGGCGCGGTGCGAATCCTGCGGGGCCAGGCGGATCAAGGCGTGCGCGCGAAAACGCAGGTGTGTGTGTGCGAGAGAACAAAGGGGGGTAGGGTAAATGATGATGTAGGCATGGCAACGAAAGGGGGGTAGGGTAACCAATGTAGGCAATGGCAAAAAGGAGAGAAAGGAGGTGGGGGTAAAGCGATGGGGGTAATGAGTATAAGAGAAAGGGGGAGGGTAAATGTGTGTGTATATATGCAACTGTGTATATATGTAAATCACAACTCGTGTCCATTGATGACTGCGTCATCAATGAACACTCGTGTGTGCGCACCTACGGTGCGCACATACGTAACTATATATACACAAAGGGGTGGGGTAAAAGGGGGAGGGGTAAATAATAATAATATATACATCGATATATATCCACACATATATGTACATAAAATAATCGATATAAAAATACGATCATATGTACGCGCGCTGGCAATCGTGCAATGTTGCAAATGTTGCTTTGCAATATTTGCAACTCTACTAGTCGTACTTGTAACTACTGACAGGTTCGCCACTGGACAGAGTCGAGGTTTCTCGGCCTACCGGTCACCTGTTGCGAATGATTTTAAATAAAATATAAAAATAACGAATTATTTATAATGAAATTGTAAATTTTTATAATTTGTAGCTGAAGTCCATTCTTGTCGTTTTTTGACTTGCAAATAACTCAATCACCAGATTGTCCAAAGACGAATTGTGGACAATATCTCTTTCAGTTGCAATTCCGAATAACGATTTTTATTCTTTTTAATTTACAATAGCATCTTTCTGCTTCAACGGATGCCATTGGATTAGATATTAAAATTTTAAGCAACTTTAATATTTCTTCAAAAATTTGATCCATTCCATTTTCCATAATGTACGTAAAAGAATCAAGAGCTCCTTTCCGGAGTTAAAAATCTTCACTAGAATATATAGCTTCAAGTTCAGATTCGTGTCTCAAGATGTTAAAAAATGGATAAACAGTTACGGTCTTGTAAATGCAACTGTGGGAAATGAGGTTCTATAAAATTTAAAGTGTTCACGCTCGACAGGTGGAGCTGATACTAGATGATAAAGGGGATAAAGCACGTTAAAAGGAGGTTTTTATAATAATAATAATAATAATAATAATAATAATAATAATAATAATAATAATAATAATAATAATAATAATAATAATAATAATAATAATAATAATTGTTAATCAATGAAAAAAATGTATTTATTAATGGAAATGAGGAGACATGTTTGTGGTCCATAACGATTTCTTAGGTCAAGTGGCTGTTCCTCAAATATGTATAAATTATTTAGACCAGGGACTTAAT